>JASXSY010002740.1:0-82288 GCA_034509805.1 Sipha maydis
AGAAATATTATGCTGGTACACATTATTACAGTACGAATAGTTCCGTCTATACATGTGAGTACAGGGGGCTTATCTTCTGTACAGTTCTATGCGGTCCTTTTCAATAGTAATAATACACTGTAGGTACCTATACGTTTATCTCGTTACCCGGAGGTGAGCAGGATTAAACCGTGCACAGTGCATTCATAGGTTGAAATTTCACAAATCATCATCATTATCCCGCGTCGTCCGGTTGACACAAAAACGTTCGGAGAATTTGTACGTACATCTGTACGACCGTCGTCGGTAGCCGTGTTCCGCCGAATACGTATATTATTATTATTATTATTATTATTATTATGTATCTCTAATGCTTTTCCGACCGACACATGCGTGACACATACAAATGACACGTTAAACTCGTAAATACGCATGCACACACAAACACACACACACGATACCGTGTGCGAGTGTTCAGTAAAAGCATTTATGGGGTCCGACGCACAGCACACACATTGTATAAACATCGAACAAACGATACGTATATATATATATACAACAGTACAGGCTTATATTTTCTATACGTTCTCTTGTACATTATGGTCGACCCGATGATACGCGTGCAGTCGCGCCCTGAAAGCAATGACGGTTCGCACATGGGTTTCTTAGAAATCGTATGTGCACTCGAAATTATATAGTTTGTATACCCCCAACGATGCCTTTTCAGAAGAAAGAAAAAAAAAAAAAAACTCCTAATGGTTTTCCTGCCGCAGGACTACGGCGACGACGACGCGGACGTGGAAAATATTGTATCGCGCGTGCGTATGTTGCGAGAAAAAATATTATATAACGCGCACAAAATGCGATTGCGTGATCGTCATTGTGCACGATGCTGCGGCGTGCGAACTTTATTCAATTCATTTAATACGCCTATGCCCCGATGTTGCATGCACGGATCGGTTGGAAACTTGGAACGGCTCGAAACGTTGACTTCTAGCTGACGTTCGACTGTTTCAGTTCTAATTCGTTTGAATCCGTTAATCCGTTTACATTTTCCGAACCCGTGCGCGTTTATCGGCAAACTCGTAAGTGTGTGTGTGTAAATTAATGAATTAAACTGGTGACGAAGTGAGACTACATCGCAGAAAGCATAAAATTATAGCTCGTGCGTAGGGTGTACGGGGATACGGGGCGGCGTTTAAGGATCGAAGTAAAGACAACGTACAAATCGAATGCGAGTGGTAAAAATCGCTTTCGGATGAATAATCAGTTCGTGGCGTTGCGGCGTACACGTAAAAGCCGCGCGTCGTAATAATTATTGAAGCCGATCGAATGTCAAACGAACACGGCATACACACCGCGATATCCGCAGGTTAATCGAATCCCACCGAGCGTATTAAATTCGAAAATATACGTACAAATTGAATTTCGGTAGATGCGGCGCGTACCTCAATGCATGTACCTATATATATATTTTTTTTTTTTTTTTTTTTTTGTGTTAAATCACGGCGCGGAAGAGGGGGGTACTACACCCATGGTTGGGTCGTCCTTCCCCCTCATCCTCCGTATCGTTTATTGTTTATTGAAGATAAACATTACATTTTTCAAGGTATTATATAAAAGCTGTGCACATACAAAAAAAAAAAAGAGAGAGAGCCCTATCCCTCTAAATTTTCGACTTCGGCGTACAAGACATTAACTCAGTAGTTTTGGTTTCTTCTTTGCCTGATCCGTTCCTCTTCTTCTCTGCTCGAAAGGAGTTGGTTGATAAAATTGCTAATCAGCTTCCATTTGTCAAGGCCACTCATCATCAACTCCACGATCGTTTCCGGTCGCAGCTCCTGACCCAATGTTTCCTCCAGTGTCCTTCGGTCTGTCCTCCATCGGTCACAGCCGAATATTGCATGTTCGACGTCGTCTGTTGCTACGAGGCAGTCAATGCAACTAGGGTCTTCCAATTTCCCAAAACGGTTCAGATAATATCTAAAACATCCGTGGCCAGTTAGCATCTGTGTGAGATGGAAGTCAACTGTTCCACTCTTGCGGTTAAACCAGCTCTTAACATCCCTGATTAGTCTCCAGGTCCATCTTCCCGTAGTTTCATTGTTCCATTCTGTCTGCCATTTCTTAAAAACTTCTTCGCGTATTTCCTTCTCTATCGCCGCTTTATTAGGATCTCTCCTAATTTCATATCTCCTCGTCCTTTCCCACGCAAGGAGGTGTGCGGGGATAACTCCGGCCACTACCATAATCGCCGCTGTCGATACTGTTCTGTATGCCATCGCTATCCGTAGCGCGATGGTTCTTTGAGGTCTAAGTATAGTTTGAATGTTTCTCTTAAACACAAGAGCCGACGACCAAACTGGTGCCGCGTATAGTAACTTGCTTAGTACCACTGTAGCTAGTAGGCGTCTCTTTTTTTGGCCTGAGCCCCCTATATTCGGCATTATTCTATATAATGCCTGCGATGTGCTTTGCGCCCTTGAAGCCGCCGATACGAGGTGTGCACGGAACCCGAGAATTCTGTGAAGTTCCACTCCTAAATATCTAATTTGATCCTTTATCTGGATACTCGTGCCACGTATTTTGAACTCTGGCCTCTCATAGCGTCTCTTATTTGTAAGAATAATGGCCTCTGTCTTTTCTACAGACAATGAAAGTTCTGCCATGTCCATCCATTCTGCGACTGCTGTGAGCGCATTGTTTGTAACCTCTTGTAGGATTTCAGTCGTGTGACCTGTAGTTATCACCGCCACATCGTCGGCGAACGCAACCAATGTGGAAGATGATATACCATGATGATTGCCACCTGTTTGTATCTGAAGCAGATCATCATACATTAGGTTCCATAGGACCGGCCCTAGCACCGATCCCTGCGGTACGCCACATGTTATGTCCTTTTTTCCGCCGTTATCGTACTGGAGCTCTCTCTCACTTAAGTAGCTCCTTATAATTCCTACGAGGTACGCAGGTATTTCTTTAGTATGTAAGGACTCTTCTATTTTGTGCCATTTAGCCGTGTTAAAGGCATTAGCCACGTCTAGGGCTACCACGGCACAGAGCTTTCTTCTATACCGTGGTCCTGTTGTGGCTTTTTCTACGATACTCATTACTTCTTGCACTGCGTCTATGGTAGAACGCCCTTTTCTGAATCCAAACTGTCTGGTGTTTAGGTCCTGAGATGACTCTAAGTAGTTTTCTATACGTGTTTTGATAATGCGTTCAAAAAATTTGCCAATCGTATTCAGCAGGCAAATAGGTCTGTACGACTTAGGATTATCCAATGGCTTGTCTCCTTTACGAATCAACACCAGTTTTGCTATTTTCCATTCTTTCGGAAACGTACTCTCTCTCAGGCATGCGTTGAACAGGTCCCTGAGCATTTCTGGTTTGATGGTTGATATTTGTTTGATCACCAAGTCTGGTACGCCGTCCGGCCCCGGAGCCTTACCCGTAGGTATTTTTCGGCCGGCCTCTATTACCTCTGCGTTCGTTATCTCTGGGAACCTCGTTTCCGCAGGCATATTTGGCCATCTGATTTTTGGTACCTGAGGGAATAATGTGTCGACTATGGATATCAGCCTACCAGGAAGATGAATTCCCGGGATCGGTCTTCTGCTCATTAGCTTTTTGGCCACTACCTTGTAAGGCAGGCCCCAGGGATCCGTTTCTACTTGTGCGCATAGATTCTTCCAGCCAGCTTCTTTGCTTTTCCTGATAGTTTTCTTTAGTCTCTTTTTTGTCTCCTTGTAGTTGACGTAGTCTGATTCTTGCGTATTATTCTGGCGATATTGGCTTCTCTTGTATTTTCTCCTTGCTTTTAAACAGTCCTTCCTGAGATCAGCGATTTCTTGCGACCACCAAAAAGTAGGTTTCTTTCTTCCTTTGTACTCTCCTCGCGGCATACAGCTGTTGCATGCCTCTTCTAGGTATATTCCTACTTCTTTCGCACTCAATAATGCTGTAGGTCCGACTATTTTGAAGTTCGACCCGGATAGGAAGCTCTGTAATTTAGTGTGGTCATACTTTCTCCATGACCATGTAGCAATGGTGTCTTGTTGACTTGGCTCTTTGGCCGATGCCGATATTTCGTAGGATATATATCTGTGAAGTGATCCGGTGTACTCGTCCAAGACCTTCCATTCACGTACTTGTTGTACTCTGCTTTCAGTTACGAATGTGATGTCGATGTGTGACCTTGATATGCCACCATTGTAGACTCTGGAAAATGTCGGCTTATCACCGCGATTGCATGGAACGAGGCTTAGACTGGCTGCCCAGTCCGTCAGAGCTCGTCCCTTCGCGTCTTCGCGATGATCGCCCCACTCCGGTGATTTAGCATTAAAGTCTCCAGCGACTATGACTGTGCCATTTGTTGTTCTAATGCTAGCCTCTAGTCTGTCGAGGAAGTCGATAAATTGGGTGAATTCGGTATTGGGTGACCAGTAACAGGCGTATATTGTCACTCCTCCGATCTGTACCCAGCGAAAACCTATTTCGTTATTTGAGCCTATCTTGTCTATGGGGATTTTATTATTAAGTACTGCGATTGTGGCTCTGCTGCTAGCGTCGTTGAACCATCCCTCCTCTTCGCTTCTGGAGTGTCTTGGTTCACTAATAACCAGAATGTCGATCCCAAGTTGGTTGGCGGTGGCTTCCATGAGATCATGTGCCTCCCTTCTGCCATCTATGTTAATTTGTAATACTTTAATCATTTCGAGGCAGTGAATGTTATTGATACTATAGTGCAGGAGTTCGTCATTTACTATTTGACTCCTCACTGCATTTATTTGTATTATTTTTAGATTGTTCATGTTGAGTTTGTGCCGTAATTGGTCTTTCTGCACCTTTGTATTATTGCTCTCAAACGTGAAGGGCAATCAAGGTGATTAGATGGCTCTTTTTTACCACAGTTCACGCATTTTGGATTTAACTTGCAGTTTTTCCAATCGTGGTCCTTTTCCTGTGATGAACATATCATGCATGTCTGTATATTTGTAGGACAATACTTTGCAATATGTCCATGCCTTTGACATATAAAACATCTGGTAACTTGGTCGTAGGGTTGGATTCTACAATATGACATGCCGATGAAGAATCGTCCGTTGACCAGTTTATTGTATATACTCGAGTGAACTTCCAGTAACCAGGATACTTTTCTGGAAGATGATTGTCCCTGTGGAGATCTTTTGTTGACTGCATTGTATTTTTCTTTTTCGGTATCTCTAAGTTCAGCGTTGAGACTTATGAGATCCTCAACGACTTCTTCTCCAGTTAAATCGCTGTCAACATTGTATACCAATAATTTTGGTTTCAATGTTTTTTGTTCAACGACATCGAGATTACTTTTGAGCAAGGCTTCTCTTGTATTTCGATCGGCCGGTTTAATATAAATGTCTCCGGTTCTTTTGATAGTATTTGTCACCATTATGTTTGGTCTTGGGTTGTTTTTTAATATCTCGGAATAAGCTTGTTTTTTCAATTCCAGAGATGTCTTACTCTCTGTGTTTTTAACAATGTAACCTAGATCTGGTGTTTCCTTTTTTGCTTTTTCAATTAGCTTTCTGGAACGTTGTCTTTTGTTCTTTTTTCTTTTAACAGTAATAAATTCTTCATTATTGACTATGTTTTGTGGTTCATTTGCACTTGGTGGTCTTAGTCTAGACCCCAGGCGACTTTTGATAGTCCGAGGTATTGTATTGTTTACTTGTTTTTTAGTTGGGTTTACTAATTTCTCGATAATTTTCTTCAATTCTCTTACTTCATCTCGAGTAGAAGATATAATGGTTTCTATCTTGTTTGAAATCAATGTTTCCATGTTTTTCTCCATTTTGTCAAATTTTGTTTTAAAAGTTTTATAATCATCTGATTCGATTGTTGCCATCTTTTGTTTGAGATTTTCTACATATACTATTGATGTTTCAAATTTTTTCATTGTAGTTTTTTCGACTTGTTGATTATGAATTATCTGGTTATGAAGCTCTCGTAAATTTATTAATAGCGAGTCTATATTCTGTGTTTTTTCGTTTGTATCTTTTACGCATGTTGGGCATTTGTCGCAGGTGTTCTTTGTTTTTGCAGGATTTTGTTGTTGTTCCTGTCTTTGTTTTTGTTTCTCTTTTTCTTTTCCTTTTTCTTTTTCCAGTTGCTGCTTTCTCAAAGCGGATTTAAATTCTTGCATAATTCCATCATCTGATTCACTATCCGATGTAGATTCTTGATTAGGTGGTGGTTCTTTAGTTTTCTTAACTATATATATCCTATATATATATATACATTATCAAGAGCGAAGAAATAAAACACCGCGCGAGCGGAAAGTTACAAATCTCTCCCCACTCGTTTCCCATCGCGATCACGAGACGTACGGTACGTATAAACGTAGGATAAAACGTTCCGTACGCACGTGAAATCGATATTTTAACTTTGTTTTCCAATTTTCTTATTTATTTTTATTTTTTCGTCCTGCACCGCGAACGCACACCCATCCTGCAGGAATGTACTCGTAAGAACAATGTAATAGAACCGTTGTATTTTCTTCAACCGATTTTTCGTCGGATGCACGCGCATCCGGGGAAAACGTGTACCCGCGACCGGACCAATTTACATTCGTAAACAAACGACGACCTCGCAAGCACGGCGAGACGTTCGAGTGGGCACATTTTATCACGACACAACAACTGCAATGGTCGTGTACATACGATTCGAAACGGATCTCTCTCGCTGCAGCCGACCGTATATGTGCGCGCACATACGGGCGTCGTTATGTACAGCCGGTCGCGCGCGGGTATATGATATACAGAGTGCATTATAATGGGCCACGGTCGCGAGCCAGGACGCGCGCAGTTTAACAGCAGCATAATGATGTCGTACACACCGCCCGACGATCCTAATGCGTACATTAATTACGGGATCCTTATCTACGGGACCGCGCGTCTACACGCTTACGAGTACGAGTATATTATACTTTGGCCGAAACAAACTTTTCAAATGTTACACGTTGTGTGCACAACGCGTATAAATATAGTTTAAACATCATACGCGCGTTGCACTACTCCGATGCTCTAACGCGCCCGCCCGACGACTATAGCAATAGTTAATAATAATAATAATAATAATAGTGATAAAAACGCGCACGACGGATTTCCTGGGGCTTTCGTCGTTTGTTCGTCTACTCGCGGACACGATAATTCACGGTTTTCGTCTTTCGACAAGACGATCCGTCGTCGATAAATCATGACGAAGATTTTCACTGCGCGCCCCAGCATGTACCACGTGCGCGCGCGTCATATTATACGTACGCGTACGATTAATCGTTCGGAATAAATCTCGGCGCTACGCCCGACTCTGCATATTTCGCTATACACACATACAACTCGGCAAAACCATAAATGATTATTGTACATTTGTATTTGCGCGTGTGCGACGATTGCATGTGCACAACACTGCGTGTGTGCGCGCGGTTTTTTCTTTCCCTCCCCCCCTCCCCGCCTCCTTTCTCCGAGATACGTGCGTATCTAGCTATAGCTGCAGCAGGAGTTATCGTCTGTGCATGCGCATAAGGATTTATATAAATATTTCAAGTCGACGCGACCGAATGACGTGTATTTTATTATTGTGCTTATATAATATTAAATGAACGCGACAACAATCCCTGCGAGGTCCTTCACTACGCGCAAATGCGGGTGCGCGTGATTGATGATAAAACGTACGCGTGTGAGCCTCTCTTTTTTATCTTTTTTTTTTTTTTGTACATAGGGACCGATAAAACAATATGAAAACCGCTTTCGTCCGCGGATCGAGAGATGAGCCTCGTATTACTATTTGCAAGTCCTCCCGCCCACGGAAAACGAACAATAATATCGTAAACACTGTAGATTTAATTCGTATTATATTGTATCATGATATCGAGTAGACGTACACGTAAAGGGATCGCACGAGTAAACAACATGCATACATTTGCGTAAATAGTACACTTAAGTACACGGAGATTATTCATCGCGTGTATATGTATAAGTCGTGTTACATACCGTATAATGGATATGTATGTAAATATGCGTTCGCGACGTTTCGAAAACCAACAAAGCATTGTAAAATGTGACACGGAATTGTCTGGATTCGAACTACGAGTATATTATAATATTGTTGTACAAATGCTCGTGTGCCGTGAATGTTTTTTCAACATTATTTTAGTTTTTAGTAAAACGTCGTCCGTTCGTACACATAATATGCATCATTACTGTACAAGTTTGACGATTGTTACACACACACACACACACGTATATGTTTAATTATTTTTCGATCAATCCTGGGTATCGATCTTTAAAATCTATACGCATACTCGCGCTAGTAATTGGTTCAGTAAAAATATTATAATCGTATATTCGTCGATTGCTGTTATATGTACACACACTCACGCACGTGCAATTTCGATGTACGTCTTATATTATCTCTAAGCGTAATATCTTACGATTCTCGCGTGGAATAAAAATCAAAAAAAATCAATCAATTTTCTTCGTACATACACGAGTCGTTCAATCAGTCCGACACGTATTTCTGTACTAATGATGAACAAAGCTGCAATCACGTTTTGAACGAGCGAAAAAATTGAATGCAAATAAATAGCAGAGCATTATTTTTTCAACAAACTGCTTACCTTGGTTTTCCTTTTGAATGGCTACGCCGTCACGACTCACGACACGTCGTCCACAAATAATTGCGAAATGATAAAAATTGATTTTACACGCTCGTCCTATAAATATCGCTATAAAATCGCTTTCTTACTCGGATACAATGTTATGATTCAAATTCTCCAAAATAGATATCACAAATACGTATAACTATGTTGCAGAAGATGTACCTGCGCATCCTAACCTACGTGAAATACTTTGCAGTTCCGCGCACTCGATCCGAACAACGAATTATCATCGCAATCGAAACGAATAAAATGTTCCCTCTGAATAATGGAACGCACTGTGAAATAATGGCTGTGAACGAGTTGCTGCGTCCTTAGAAAAAAAAAAAAAAAAACGTCACGACAATCGGTTTTCTCATAGCACGTCTCAGTTGCATCCACGGTTTTTCAACGACGCGTCAGGATTAAAATTCTGATTCGATTCGTTCGTTATACACATTTATTTATTCGTAAATGTTTAGTAAATTCGGGTCTTACGGATGGGCCGTATCGTTTAGCGATGCGAACGAATTTGAAACCGTTCAGAAACCAATACACAGTTAAACACATTATAAACGGGGTTCGGTTGTTGATGTGTTTCATCATTGGGGTAAATAACGAAAAATTACACGTGTGTAGTGTGACCGAGTGGAGAGTTTTTAGTTTTCAACGGATACCGGGGACGCGAATCGTGGGAAAACCACGTGAGGGATTCGGGACAAAACATTAAATTTTCGAACGCGATTCGAAACACGACGTTGTGCGTACAGTATCCGCCGCCCATACCTGTATCGAACGGACGTTCGAGGGTCGGGCGCCGTTTGAAACCGTAGCAAGTGTGCACCCGTGTGTCGCACACGACATCGTCATCATTGTCTCGCACGCGGTGTTGAAAATCAAAACGTCGAAGTCCGTACGAGGTCCAACCGACCTCTTAACGCGGTTTCCGCGGTGCGCGTGTGCGACGCGATTCGACGGTACACGTTGCCGCCGAACGCCCGACGTCGGCAAGCGGATGTGTGTGTTGTACCGACCGAAAATAAGGCACGTCGACACCGTCATGATCTCGATCTGAACACGCGTGCGGACGATTAAAGTTCGTGATCGTACGCATTTGGCCGCCATCGTCGCATGCAATTATAATCGGCCGCGTCCGTGACCGTGTGCCTGACATATTCAACTGTTTTCAGAACATGGTGCGTCCATGAGGTACGGATGTCTGCACAGGAACTGTAAACAATAAATTGTTCGTATCATCCGAGATGTCCCCCCCCCCTTACCGCCGTGGCAGTCGTAATCGATCAAAAATAATGAGCACGAGATGTTTATAGACCGCGACGATGGCACTGGTCCGACGTTCATTGCCAAAAATTAATTTCGCAAAACTCTCGTCGGTCCCAACGGTGCTACATATTTATGGTATTATAAATCGATGACAATAATAATAATAATAATAATAATATATTCACGTGCGTTTCGGTTTCCACGTTGCCGGTCCCGGACAAAACTGTATACAAATCCTTTACGGTAAACTCATTTATTTTGTACCACACAAGACGCTACGCGGATTTCGCATGGATTGTTTTTTGTAGTTGTTTAGTTTATCCTCAACCCGTGCACACGCTACTCCGTTCAATTTACAAAACTATAACCTTCACCGGGGACCGGAAGGCGACGAAAAACCAACGCGATTAGCGCGTTAATATTATACCCAAAAATAGACGACAGCGATTTCTACGATCATGCGTGTTGTAATTATAATTCGTTTATGCGAACGATTTTTAACAAGCTGCGCTTGCGGTTGAAAAGTTTTCGCTGTTTCGGAGTGATTGGTTTTCGATGGCCGCTTCGAATTTCCATTCGGATGACCGGGGAATCGATTAAACGCTCATAATAAAGAACACAGTAAATGCATTATATGCAGCAACGTTCTCTGTAAAAGAAAATACCGTACATTATTATAACAGCTAAACAGAAATAAACGATCAAATCCAAAAATACCAATATCCATTGTGTCTGATGACTCGCTAGCTACACGAGCTTCAATTCAATTCTCCACGCTAAATCTCACATATTTTATGTTATATCGTAACTGCTATGTATTGTGTTACTATTTTTTTCTTCAATTGCAATTGGTTAGTATAAAAAAGTTATCCAGACAAGTAACCAGCAACTGATTTTTTTTAAGATTGGAAACTAAATCATGTTTAAGAGAAAGATGCTAATTGGTTCGGTCTACTGGCGATATTCCGTCTTCGCGGTAGACTGCGCGCAGCATTAGTTGGAATAGAAAAAATAAACTGTTACACAAACATATGATATACATGTTATAATGGTATGTTTGTAGTATATTTCAATAATCTACTGACATGCATGGGTTTCGGAACACAAGTCATGAACGGAAAAAGCGATGTAATTACTAGGGAAGTTGTAGGAATTGCAAATTGTTCCCAATTTATAGGAGACCAAGTCAGAAATCTAAACTATACAATGATGAGTTAAAAAATGTAAAATTTAAAATGCGTACTTTGCATATTTTGTAAATTTTATCTAAAAAATGCATATGTTATTGATTTTGTACGCTAAGTACGCTACGCTAAGTTTTTTAATAACTTTAAAATTGTATTTTCCTAGCCTGTATATTTCAATTAATATTGAATAAATAATTCAAAATTATCAACGAAGATATTTATTTATCATCATCAACAATTAATTTAATAACAACGATGTGATACGTATTTAGTCTACTCGTAGCACGCTAAAATACCGAAATATTTAAATAAGTACTTTTTATCTTATCATCAAAATGCCAACCAATTTTTTCAGTTGTAAACATTTTTTGTGTATATTATTGGTTATTAACAACATCAGATGAGTTTTTTTTACGTATTTATGTCAGTTTTTTGTATAAATGCATATTTTGCCTTTTTAAGCTCCTACAATTTCCGAGCCCTAGTAATTACTGTTGATGATCAGATAATTACTTTTTCGTGTGCATTAGAAGAACAAATTGTAATCAGCTGCTCTGAATTATCGGAGCAAACGTTTGCAAACGCAACATGTAGATAGAACACTACGTGTTCGGTACTTTATCGATAATATTACCGTAGGCCGAAAAACAAAAAAAAAAAATCACCTCTTCGATGCGTCAAAATAATTATAAGCAAAGGAGATCAATAAAAATCTTTGAATTTACGTACACCACGCATGCGCGCAATATAATGATACGAGTATTAAGCGTGGAATATCTCACTCTCGGTTTCGGATCACGTTCACAAAATCCGGAGAAATACGCACACAATGTCTTTTTCACGAAAAAAGTACCCGTACACGAATATACATTATATAGTACGCAAGTAGGTGGTTTCGTTGTATTATGCTGTATAGACGCAGCAATATAATATTAACAATTATAATAATAATAACAAATAAACCTTAATGAATCTTTGATGCGTTTTTTTTCTCGGTCGTTGCCGATATACCCATCCATCTGTATCCGTCGTCGTCGAAGTACATAAATCTGTTCATATTACAGGTAATGACTTCGTGCGTGCAGCTTCTCGTTCGTTGCGCGCGGTCGCACGCCACGTGATCTCGAACTCTGAGAAAGTTTAACCAGAAAACCGTTTCGGTCGATCAATTAGCAATACATATATACAGTATATGAGCGCGTACAACACGACATTTTAAGTACGGATATAAACGTATATATGCGTACACAATATGTATAATCTCCGGTGGGTACCGACTTACAACCGTGGTTCAGTTTTTCTCCTCCACCGACCGCGCGTTACGCGTCGACTGCTCAGAAATTCTATCAGTTCGTTTCAAGAAAGAGATGAATAAATACTACGTGAAAAAGAAGCACTTGAAAAAACACATCGAGGTAGGTATTATAGTATATATATATAAAAACGAGCATCCTTATACAACCCAGGTTTCACGTTTAACAAACGCTTTAACTCCTGACGTGCACGGCCGAGAGAAGGTTTTGTAATAAACTCTAAATCAGAACGTTCTGAAAGTAACTTTAATTTAATAGTAATAAAAAAAAAAAAAAAACCCATTATTGTTCAGCGAGTAGTCTTCGCGATTTTCATGTAAATATTTAAACGACAAATGCTCACTGTACACGGATCTAAATAGTGCGTGATCGTAGCATGTCGATTCGGTGTCGGAGAAATCGAAGGAAAACCTAATTATTCTTAAACGACTACGATATCTAAGCTTATAATTATATGATTTCAATTGAGCGACCGACAATACTGCAGTGAAACAGTATATGAAAAAATCGATAGACATAAAAACGTTAAGTTAACGTGAAGTGTTGTTATAATAATAAATGTATTAAATGTACGCAGCCGATTACGTTATTATACGCATTGTATATATATATATACATATATGTATCTCGATGTATAAGAAAATAATAATACGATCCGATAAGTCGACCGGCAAATCAGTCTGAAACGAATAGGTACTTTACTGTGCTGATAAAAACATAATGCCATACTTCAGCAATAATTGAACATTATAATCGAAATTTGTCGATATTTCATCATAATAGACCGTGTACGACCGTGCCCGTTCGAGTAAATCGTTGCGCACATAACGCGATTCGTTGACACGTAATATCTTGGGCACTTGAAAACGTACGCAAATCGAAAAAACGTCCACTTGATAAAGCCTCAGCTAATTCCGTAAACCCTATACGTTGCACAACAACTTTGGCATGTACAACGGCTTACTGTAATTCCCCGGTTGGCCGTATTTATTTTTCTGTTCGCTAGATCTACGTAGCGGTGTCGCAATGGATAAAATACCGAAAACCGCAGTGCACGGCATGCGCGTAACCATACGCAAGGCCTCTGCTCAAATCCAACTCCGCCTTGGACCTCGCGTAATATGCAATGTTCTGCGAGTCACACGTGCTGCAAAACGCGTAACACATGCGAGAAAAATGATTAAACGTGTTGTTAATAATAAATACGTGTCCGCGTGTGGTGCCTCCTAAGCACTCGTAATTCGCGTCGTCGTCCGCGGGTCGGCCCGAGGCAATGACCACAACGCGGTAATAACCGGACGCGATAAAGCAGTGCTCCGCCGGTATAGAGTTATTGTAATTAACATCATCGTATCGCAGTAGACGAGCATAATATACGAAATGTTTAGAAATTACTTACAGCGGCGGTCGAAATGCAAAACGACTTTCGTCGCACTCTCGCATCAATCGATACCGGAGAGTCGCAGCACAAGAGCATTGCTATTGTCCTTAATAAAAGTTTGCAATGCAGTATTACTCAATATTGTTTTTGAAATCGTGTAACGTTGGATTTTTGATCAGCGCATGTGCATCAATGCTTCGTGTCTAGTAGGATTTTTTTTTTTTAATCGGAGTAAGGATCGGATTTTACGCTACTTTTCGGCCCAAAAAAACCATGGCCTGTGGCACTACATTTGTTAAAGATAATTACCAATGCTCGTAATTTTCGAATAGGCATAAGCCATTCGCGTAATTAGTCATTAGCACATGTTATTCTACAGTTATCTTACTTTATATTCTGGAATTTATGTAGAGCAAAAAATATATATACCTGTGCAAATGATATTCCTCCGGCACTTCGGAAAAATCTTAAATACGTCACTGCAGATCCACAATGTTATAGTGAACATGCATTCCGCAGACCGTACACAAAACAATAAAAAATTAATAAATATAAAAACCAATGATTATCATTCGTGACGACGCTTTCCTGCACGTTTCTTGAAAATTAATGCAAACGTGTACATGTTCGTAAATATAGAAAAACCTATAACCTATGTACGTACTATAATAAAAAATAAGAAAATAAATTTAATTTAAACTACAAAAAACGAGTATCGACTAGCGCGATAACGGTTACAGAAAAAAAAAAATGGACGTCGATTTCCACTTATTTTTCCACGCTGGAATCGAAACGGTATTATTATATTATAATATCTGCGTAATATTGCGATTTCAGCGTTGTATAAAATCCGAACCACGCCTTCGTCGGAATGATGTATTATTTCATCATCGAGACGACGACGCGCGTTTAAAATTCGTCGGCGTTTCGCGCGCTGCAAAACGATTTTGTGCTTTGTCGATAAAACTGGAAATACGTTTTTCGCCGACGCCGATGACGACGTTTCTTCTATACCCGCACAACAAACCACGATCTCGTTTTCCTACAATAATAATAATAATAACAATAATAAAATGTAAAAAATGTACAAGACATTCATGACGTCACCGCAAACAGGCATATTGTAATAGAAATACGTACAATAAATGATGTGACATAATAATTGATCAGTCGGCGGTCGTATGTATTACTTTTCTGACTGCCCGAACAGTATACCTTTCCTTACTACTCGTATTATATACATTTATGCATGTGTGTGTGTGTGTGTGTGTAATACTAATTTTGCTCGTGTTTTTCACCGCGACGTGATTAGGGTTTTCCTCGATCGAATCTTGTTTCCGTTTCGCCGCACGACCGCATTCGACGACGACGTGTAGTTTTTCGCTCGTAGTTTCACCGTCGGTTCACACGGAATATTCGGACGGCAGATTCGCCGTTATGGTGGTCCCGTCCGACGACATATGACGCGTATCATTTCCGAACTGAAACGGGTTATTTCACGACGAGACATGATAATGAAATTTACATGAAATAGTGATAGCAATTAAAACAAAAATGGCAGACGACAATATTATGGTAATAACACACACGAAAACCGTTTTCAAACGTATCGATTTGCGTGTGCACCGGAATATCGTGTATAAAATCGGGACATTTTTTCTCGACGCGATTCCGTCTTGGACACTTACCCGGATACAATGTCCAATCAACGACACCAATGAACTTGCGCAATACGTAACGAATATCATCATGGACGCTGTACGTGAAATAATATGCTCGGCATTTCATCCGATCGTCGCTTTCTTCGTACATCATCATGAAACGTTAGCGCTCTAGACGCTCTAGACACAGTACACAAAGGTATACATTATATACGTGCATGCCGGTATGGTACAATTATTAGCGCAGGCATAAAAAAAAAAAAAAAAAAAATAGAAAAAATAGAAAAATAAAAATATCATATACCGAAAACAACAACAACAATGCGTAAGTAATATTATACATCCGCGGACAATGACGCCTCGAGTAGATGTAGCTCTGTACACTCGGGTATTGTCGTGGCTGTACACACGATATTGTATTGTTATTACTCGCGCGCCGTTGCGGGGTATTATAATTACGTCGCGCGCGAAAATAATAAATATATTAAATTATATTCCGCACCGATAGCGTTCGCCCGGCCCGACGCGGTGCCAATAAACAAGAGGCCCGCGCGCCGTCTCGCGTTCCAACGTCCTCCTTGCACCGTTTCTTCGTTTTCTGATACGTATCCAAAACGGGCGAAACTTACCATCGCCCTATAAATGTCAATGCGTACGTCTCGCATTCCGGATAGCACAATGTTACGTACACGCGCGCGCACGGGTCACGCTTTGATAGGCACGCGACGTCAAAAACAAACGCACTTGACTCGCGACCAGTTGGCTCGTCACCGGGACGTCCCCTGAACACGCGTTTTCGGCTAAAAAATCAAAATCAATGCAAACGCCGCGGCGTCGGGGGTGACGCGATACGGGCACGGCGCGGCAAAGGAATCCGGTGTACGACGACCGGGAATAACCGCGGGAAAATGCGTGCAAAAATAAAACCAACAAGTCCCGCGCGACTTTTGCAACAATACGGACGCACGCGTCCAACAAACATCCACAATTTTACGACGTGTAACGTGTACGTACCGGTTATGTGTGCACACCGTATTCCTTACCTTTTTTTTTTTTTTTATATCCCCCGCTTTAAATTTGCATCGAATTCTACGACGAATTCGCGGGCCCGCGATGAATTTGAGAGTGCATTTTTTTTGGCCGAAGAGACGATCCGTAGTGGTGTACTACCGCTGTAACTGTCCACCACGAGTCCGCGGCGAGACGTTTGCAACAACGACGACTGCAGCGGCGATTCGTTCCGGAAACTTTTCACGACCTCGCGCACACCTTTTTTTCTTTTCGAATATATTTTCTAAAGACATTAAAGATTTCATCTACCTCGGACCCAGGCTGCATTTATCAAGAATCACGCGGATGTATGTTGTCGACGACGTAAGTAGCTAAACTTACTTCTACGCTACCTGCAACGGACCCGGTAAAGATGCGTGTGTTGCGATCGGTGAACTTTTTTAAATTTCTCTTTATTTTGAATATTACGATCTATACATAGTTTGCACAATAAGTAATAAGTATGAAGATAAACATTTGGGAGTGAGTGATTACATAGTAGGAAGTTTCACATTACAGACACCTATGACTTAGGTGAACCAGAAAAAAAAATTAAAAAAATATGCCCGACCCACAGTATATCATATTCGTATAGGTCGGAGAGCCGAATGCCTTCCTTCCCGTGCACGGGGGACCACTATTTAAAAATATTTTTTTACCGAACCGTTCGATAACACTTACGTTGTAGTGTTCGCTTTATTGTATATCTGCCCACGCGGTGTATTCGCGTGTTCATTGAACGCGTTCTGCGAACAAATGGTGCACAATTGCGTGCGTGTTTTATGGCGCGAAATCGTAGTAGTACTAGTAATGGTAGCAGAAAAAATAAATAAATTAAGAAAACCCCCAGAACCTGATTGATGAGAACACGTAACGTGGAAAACAAACCGCAATATAAAATAATACCATGTATTTAGACGTACAATAAAAGCGCGACCGTTTCGTCTGCGAACGATGCGTAATACATAATATATAATAGGTACGTGTACTGTACACTATATAATATTATATACGGAGAAATAACGACTCGTAGAAAGAAAAAACGGTCGAGATAATAAAATCTACCATAAACTCTTATTATACGTATATATATATAATATAAAAACATAAAAAAGGTTTATCGCTAAAACAGTTTTTTTTTTTTACTTTTCCTCGGCATAACACGAATATTATATATATATATATATATTAGTATTGATACATCGTGCACGAAACTATTAAACTACAAATTGGTCGGTCGGGCATTATATTACATTAGGCGAGCACCACATGTGTTTATTGTTTTTTTTTTTTTTTTGCGTTTGTCGCGACGCATTACGCGTGCACAGTTTCTTCTTTATTTCCAAACGTCTGTTGTAAAATATAAAGCACACTACACACGCGTATAATGGGTATCAATACATCGTTCTCGTTTCGAAATGTCGTCGTCGCCGTTTCTCGTGACTAATCCGTGCGTATGTCATCCGTCATCGTAATGATTATGGTATTATAATCGCGGCATCGGTGGAAAAAAAAAACAAAATTAACAAAACAACTGGTACACAATCGCACCGCAGACAAAACGCAACGTCGTTCCAAACTAACCAAACCCATGGTAGTGGTGTAAAATACAATACAACGTGTACGACGATTGTTGTCCCGTTGTTTTTTTTTTTTTTTTACCTCATTTTCTTTCAGTGTTTTTCCATCAGTTCCGTTGGCCCGTTACACGCGTAAACCTACCCCGCACCTTACCTACGCACAGACATGTAGTTAGAGGGGATTTGGCCTGGGTGGGCAGGCTCCCAAAATTCATAGATTTTTTTTTTTTTTTTTTACCAAGTACCAAAAAAACATGTTGTGCTCATAGCTTATGCACATTAATTAGATCCACTGTGATAACCTTTCGATAATACGATTCATTATGATTTTGATCGTCAACCGCCGCATACTTCGTCCTCGTCCGGTCAGCGATCTGACGGGGAGGAAACCATCCACCGTCGACGACTGTATAACGTACGGACCTCATCTCGTCCGCAAGTCTTGTAAACATAGTGCCACGCGCGGGTCTCCGTCAGCAATTATATTTATTGTGATCGTCGTGATGGTTCACGCGATTACGGAGGGGCACAAAAAAGGGAAAACAATTTTAGAAAAAACAATCGAGACGGCGAGCGGTCCAAGATTTCGAGACAGAAGTCCGATACAATGTCCGCTGTACCGTCTCGTCGGTCATTTTTTTTTTTTTTTTGTTTTACTTCTTCTTCCGTCACGCAGACGACGTTTGACGCAAAGGTCACGCGAGCGCACGGCATCTGCGACGACCTTTACGTAACGTGTGCACAGAGTGAGATAAAGTGTGCCGACGAACTTCACTCGTTCTCGCAGATTACTGTTATCGTGTAAAATAATCCGTTGTGCTGTACGGTTATAATATATGATGCATATAGTTATTACTACTTTTTATTAAATGAAAAACAAACGCAGAGTTTCATTTATAATAATCTCATGTATTTATTAAACTTTTCCGCATGTTTTTTTTATTATTATTATTTTCTTTTAACAAATAAACCACGTCCTGAAATTAGGATAGTTACAAAAAAAAAAAACCGTCTGTACAATACTAGAAACAAAAAAAAATATATATATATATAGATCTAACGTCTAATTTACAAGT
This sequence comes from Sipha maydis, assembly GCA_034509805.1. Taxonomy (NCBI): domain Eukaryota; kingdom Metazoa; phylum Arthropoda; class Insecta; order Hemiptera; family Aphididae; genus Sipha; species Sipha maydis. The sequence goes on from JASXSY010002740.1 coordinate 19,183, forward strand.
AAAGAAATCTAATATTACGTGTGGTACCTAAAAATAAATATTACAAATACGATATTTTAATAAATTATTTGTTTTTCAAAAGGTTAGAAGATTCTTATACATAATTTATTTTTTTTTATTTATTTTTTTTTAACGATAACGAAAAGAGGAAATTACGCAATATGTGTCAGAGAATTATTTTTATATGTATATTATTATTATTATCACAGGCCAACGATTCTTTTCTTTTTAATATGATTATTAAATGAATAAACAAAAAAAAAAAAAATGGAGAAAAAAATCATCTATTGTACGTTATTTTATTGGGTTATTGAAATATTATCGGGTCCATGAAGACCTAAACAAATATTAGGCCTGAGATTGATTATACGTGTGAAGCTCATATCTATATATTGATATTTGATAAAATGTTTTTTTTTGTTTTTTTTTTTTTTTTTGCGCTATCTTAGGAAAATATATTATGTGTATACAATATTTAAGTATTATGTACATGTCATAATATGCGTTATAAATATGTATGTGAATAGCTCTTTGGCCCATTATCCAACCAGACTAGATAAAAATTACATAAATTAAACAGGCACACCTAATGAGTCGTAAATAACGACAAAAAATACATAGGAATGTACACTTATATGTATGTATGCGTCGAAAGAAAATTGATTATTTTTATTTTTTTATTTTATGTTTTTTTATGACCACTTGAACTTTAAAACGAAATTTTGTAATAAGTGATAACTTTTTTCCTTTTTTTTTTCTGAAGTTTAATGTTGATTTCAAAATGGGTATATTTTTGTGTTATTTTTATACATATAAGGAACTTATACAGTATTTTCATACCCCCTGAATGTTTAGTTGTACATTTATTATAACATACTGTAAAAGGGGTACAGTCTTTTATTCATATTTTATATATAATTTTTTTTTCTTATGAAGATATTATTCGTTCAGTCTTTACGCAAGAAATTTATTATAATATATTATTATTATTTTATACCCTTATAGAGAGAGACAGATAAAGAGAAAACGGTTGTTGTTTTTCTCGATTTTCGAAAACAGTGTAAATATTATTATTATTCGTGCGTTTTCTTCTTCATTTTTTTTTTTTTTTTTTTTTTATTTATTTTTTTTTATTTTATTATCACAATATTTCACAGCCAACACAAAAAGCGACACGCACGAACTAATAGAGAAAAAAAAAAAAAAAGAAAAATTGGAATCTTATATGTACAACGACGAGGCACGTTCTGCCGCTCCGTGCAACGTATATTACGAAAAAATAAATGACGGGTGTCCGCCGATGATTTGAAAAAAAAAAAAAAAAAATATCTGGATCAACAATATAATACGCGGCGGACACACCGCAGCCAGACACTGTTATTTCTACACAAATGAATATAATATAATATAATATGAATATATCGTTTATATCGTTACAATCGTACCAAATAAATATTAATATCTTACACAGTATGTGTACGTGTCTATTAACAAATTATAAGTTAAAACTTAACGCTAACAAATATATATGTATAGTTTTTTTTTTTTTCATTATTATTATAATTATAATAATAATTATATTATATTGTTATTATCTTCTCGCGCGCGGTCTAATACACGCTACTGCTGCTCTACAAACGTGGTTTAATTTTTTTTTCTCATCGTACAAATAATCCAATTCTCTTTTTTTCTTTTTTGTATATATATGTATATATATATATAATATTTTAGTGAAATCGAATTGGAAAAAAAAAAAAACATAACTTTTTATTTTCCTTCGTCTATAACCAACACGAAATATAATAAACATTATCGTTTTAACAACTCTTGACTAAAAATATAGAATAATATTGAAGTCGTCGTCGGCGTACGGGTAATCTATACGTATGTGTACATACTATAACGAGGGGGCGGCGACGATTTCAAATCTCGAGCAATGGCTAAGGGATGCACGATTATTCCTCGTCGTGGTCCCAGGCGATTCCTGCCGCTCAAAACATATACGTGGGCGTCAGGATATTGTTGATCGGGTCGGTGATGCGTCCCAACGTTTTCGTCGGTTTGCTACCATACTCGTTGCGCAACACCGCAGCGATTGTACCGTTAAAACCCCAAAGTTGTGGCGGCGCTTCGTTCTGTCTCACCTTGTGGTACTCTTGTTGTTGTTGTTGTTGTTGTTGTTGTTGTTGTTGCTGTTGGTGGAGTTGTTGCTGGTGGTGGTGGTGGTGCTGCTGCTGCTGCTGCTGTTGTTGGTGATGGTGGTGGTGGAGTTGTTGTTGTTGGTGGTGGTGGTGCTGCTGTTGTTGCTGCTGCTGCTGCTGCTGATGGTGGTGGTGGTGGAGGTGTTGTTGTATATGAGATGGTGGTAAGTGGTGGTGTTGTTGTTGTTGTTGTTGATGATGATGGAGGAGATGTTGCTGTTGAGGAGGTTGTTGTGGCACTGACGGTGGTTGTTGGGCTTTGCGCTTTAATAATTTCGCCTGGCAGCAAGAACACCCTTTCGGCACTAAACATGGACAAAAAAAAAAACGCCATAAGAACACGTTTTTTCTTTCTTTATATTTTTCGTATCTTTTTTTCTTTCTTTTAATTAAAACTATTTGATCCTTTTTTTAACGTTTTTTTTTTTTTTAATTATTTACTCGAAGTCAAAGAAATACCGACGAATTAATATAAAGAAGACCCTATTTACATTACAATCGACAAAAACGAGCAGGAATTATATACCTGCTAGTCTATCTCTGCCGTTGCAAAACTTCTTTTGAACGAATCGACAAGATAAAAAAACTTTTCTTCTCTTATTTCGAGGAAAAAAAAAATGTTTAAAGACAACAAAATTACGATCAATACAAAATAGTTTTTCTAATCAGACACTACACACAGTAGAAAAAAAAAAAAAGAAAAAAAAAGAGCTCGTCGATCTATTTCATTAAACTGATGGCTGCGCAAGGGATTCTTTTTATTTTGTCTTGTTACATATATACCCTATGGCACGTAGCTATACTCGTAACTCAATAAATTTAATTACGTAACAGAATGTACTCATCGAGTGTTACCAAATAGTTATCAGTTTTATTTCATTCGAATATCTTTTAATATTTCAATACATAACGGAAACCTCAACAAAAATAATAAAAAATAATCATCACTTCGATACAGGTTATTATACCTGAACAAACCCGACTAGGTTTTGTAATTCATTAATAATGTATTTCACCGACGTGAATTTATTTTACCCGACGCGACTTTATAAAATAAGCTAATTAAAAAGTTAAATTTGCCAACACATTAATATTTAAGACCAACTCCCGGTTGTAAGAGTATTATTAAATGTTGAAGCTAAAAAAATCCGTGTCTTCTTTTATTCGAATGACAAAGCCTTTTTTCGTGACCAACTATATAGATAGAAATAATATAAAAACTACGATTTTAAGTTTTGTGTCACATTCTATTTCAATCGTAAAAAAACACTCATCAAGAAATCATTCTTTTAAAACTTCTTTGCGATTACATTGAATTCTATTAAATTACTGAATCATTCATTTCTTTTAAATCAAATATTTAAATGTTTTAGTTGTTAAGTGGAAAAAAACACATATAATAATTATACTCACACGAAAATAAAATAACTGTTTTAATCATATAAATATATACATACACATACTTTTATAGCGTCTGTTTATTAAACGTTTCTCGCAAAAATAAAAAATAAACACTAAATGAATAACTCTCAGAATACAATAATTTCGTTTAGTATTTTATATTAAAATTTGTAGACTCTCAAAAAATATGCACCAATAGTATATATACTAACAGGCAAAGAGATACGTGTAAACGTATTTTTATTTTTACAAACCTTCAGAGAGGAATACGCATTGTTAAGAAACAAAACATTATATACCAATTTGATTTAATGCATAAAAATGTAGTGGAAGTATACCGATGTTTATCTATACAAGACGGAAAAATAGCAACCGAGATTACGTGGCCAAGAAGAAAAAAAACAATGTAAATGTAAATTTTTCCATATTGTATCCAACAACACAACGAGTAATATATTTCAAAAACAAGCGGGCAGCAATACAAGTCATATATAATTATACAAACATTTTATTGGCTATACTCGATTTAATAGCAAACGACATAGCAGAAGCCGTGAGGCTTTCTGACCTATATTTAAGTATTTGTTATTTGTGTTCACATATATAATTGAAGTATTTACAGTATTTGGATGTTCTCTATTATTGTTGGTATGCGTATGCATTATAGTTATATCATATGCATATGCATGGTAAGAATACATGTAACGTTATAATTATTAAAGCCAATTACGCACATGGACAGTGCTTTTACAATTGTTCCATCGCCGTCATAAACCGCAAAACACTACGAAAGGCAGTGTTTATTGTTTCTTTTTTTTTTTTTTCTTCTTTTTTTTTTAATACATTTTTAAAGCTTTATACTATAATAATAGTGAAATTACAATAGCGGCCAATTAGTTTTACAGGTAAAATATACACGCAGCACTGCGTAGTACCTACTGGAAAATTTGACAAATGATACAGAAGTGGTCGGGTGCATTTTTAAATTATCATTTTTCCGGTCCAACGGTTATCGGTCGTTTTGCGAGTGCGTGTACCAAACACGGGCACACATACGCATTCCGCGAACAACATAAATAATAACGTAGAATATATAACGCACAATAAAGGAAAGACCTCTTCCCGCGCTCACTCTTTATTTCTTTCTACCTCTCTGCGCAGTGTACCACGATATATATTATTATAAATGCGAACACCATTTTTGTGCTTGTGTATTATAAATGTGTAACGATTGTAAATTATCGCAATAAATCGTGTCAGGGCGATATTGTCGTCGGGTAATGGACCTATGGCCAAAAAAGAAAAACACACTCACCCACCCGACGGGGAGGAGATGGTGGCGAATGATTGGAGAAGAAAATAATAAAAAAAAATTTGATAAAAATGTCGACAAAGGATGGACGCCTTTTGTCGCGCGCTTTTCCTTTCTTCTCATTTCACGTATATGTCGTTCTCGAACGTCGTTTTGGGGAACGAGGAATTCGTTGCGCAATGTTTTTTTTTAATTGTACAGCCTGCGCAGTATAATGCCAAACAGTCATGACAGGGGATAATAGCAAACCTCTACAGGAATTTGCTTCCTGATGATTAAACGGAAATATAATTAAAACTCGCGGTATTTGTTTCCTCTATAAAAACACATTAATTTATAAACGTATGTGCACCGTCAACGATGTATTACGTATATATAAGGTGTTGTTTTGCCCAAAGGTTTTACGTTGAATAATTATCATACATAAACAGCGGCTGCCGTCTAGAACATCGGACAGTGTATATATTAAATACCGCTGGTTGAACACGACGATGTACGTTAAATAATTGCCGTGCAATCGATGACCACTAAAATATTTAATTATACCTGCAATACGTAATATATTAAAAATCTCCCAAATAATCCCTCCTTTTAAGAATAAACAATAATTATGTTTGAGTGTTATGTAAAATATTCAATGCAATTCAGTGTTCGACCGTATCGATAATAAAATTAAAAAAACTGCGGTCGGCAGTAAGTGATGACGCGAGCAGGTTACAGTGGCGGGCAAAGATGGACGGCCGTAAAAAAAAAAAAAAAAGATGAATTCGATATGTACATACACTACAAAACAGTGAAATCGCTATGTATAAATACGATATGAGAAGAACAATTTAAAATTGGTTTTTTCCTCTCCCTTTTGGACAAGTACGCCAATACAATATATAATACTTGTATCTCGTGACGGTATGTTGCGCATTTGTCAAATTATAAACCTTATACGCAATGATATCCCGTCGTTCTTTCGCAAATGACTCAAGTATTTGTATAAACGAAGGAAAAAAAATAAAATTCCTGCAACTCCTTTCCAGGAGAGGAGGAGAGGCTAGTCACGTCACGAACACAATGTAAACGACATCCTTTTATGTTAGTATATGATATACGTGCGTGTCGGACTTCCCATCAACATAATCATAATCATCATCGAGTATATCTATATAAAAACAGAAAATCCAAAGGCGATCATCGCATAAGTCGAATGTATTTATTATACATAATATTGTACATAATACTGTACATTTATTATACATAATATGAGAAACAAACAGCAAGTCCTTACGACCTTACCGCACCTCTCACGTGAATCAGTATATCTCTCATAACAATATTATTGTATTTGCCCTCGTCCGGTACCACTCTGATGTACATAAATGTACTATGTGTGATTGTATATAATTGCAGGGACGGATAAGATATTGATTTTAATGAGATTCAATTGACGGCGAACCAACTGCGAAGACGGAAAACTAATAAAAATCCGACAACTAGGAATGAGGCGAGGGGAGGGAGTTTGAACAAATTAAGATAGTATGACAAAAATTAGGGTCAAATAGTGTAGAATTAATCATCTGAGTGTACACTTTATTATAACATATACGAATAGAAGACCTCAAGAGGTTTTATGTCGGTCGTTTTTTTTTTGTATTTTGTCTTTATTATTATTATATGCACAGCATAAAAGCATTCGTGATGATAACTTTTAAAGCCGTGGCATAAAAAAAAAACTTTTCCTAACATTATTCTAGGCAGTGCCAGGAAAATCAATTTTTCTTCACACACACGTAAATGGTCTAATTTAATAATATTAAATCATCGAATTGGTTGACAACACAGTTTTTCATTGTGTTGGAATTACGTGCATTGAAGTCCAACTAAAGTATTGGGAAACTTCCTCAAGGCGATAGCCGCGCTGTTATGTTTATCGGGCAATAATCAAAATTATGAATAAAAAAATGTATTCCTATGTTATAACGAAAAACAGACAGAGTCGATTAAACGAAGCCCGGTCAACCCTCGAATGGTTGACATTTTAACGTTTATGTAACATGATTATAAATAAAAAATCGGTCAAACCTGATATTCTTTTCTGTAACGAAAAAAAAATGTCACGCAAGTCAGGTCGGAGATGTGCATGGTAAAATAACAAAAAATTTAAAAAAAAAAAAATTTGTTTCGCGAGGAAGGAGAGTTGTGCCGTTCCCATCACACACACACATACACGCAAAAATTTTTTTATCCATCGCCTTTTTCGAAGACGATAAATTTCGACACGACTTCCCCAGGGCCCCCGCCTTCCATTGTATACATAAGCTCACGCATTGTCATCGTCGTTTGGGATGCGAACGTATGCGAAGCCATTAACAACAAGTGACACGCACACAAACACATTCTGGTATATAAAAAGGATGACCGAATGTATATGTGTATGTAGGTTTGTATGTATGTGTGTGTGTATGTGTGTGTGTGCCGTAATATCTGAATACAATGAACGTATACACCGTATCCGTTTCAACCGTTTGACACCATTGTGCGTGTGTATCGGCGGCGGCGGGCACGTTATGCATGAGTCATGAGCAAAATTTCAATAGATGGATAGATAGAGAGATATACACCATACACTATTATTTACTTCTTTATTATTACTTCAGACGTGTTAGAATAAATAGTATAATGATGATGATAATGATGAAAAAAGGCGATTATTATTATTATTATCATCATTAGACGCAGACCGTCACCGTCAACCACTGGGTTTAGTACAAAACACAATGAGTGAAAATTTCCAAGCGATTGGTTTAAAAAATTTCAATTTACGATAAGGTCGTCATCGTAAATGCGATATAAATTAATATTTTAATCGTTGGTATTTCTTCCTTCGGCGCGATACTGACGGGCTAACATACTAGATCGGAACACACCTGTGTTAACCACCGCGGCTCCAAAACATATTAAGGTATATAAATATTAATTAATATTTAAATACTCTAGGATCCTGCGCGGTCGTCGCGCCCAACCGCATAAGATTTATTATAGTACCACATCAATTAGCCGATAAAATATTGCGGCGATTTATTTTTATTTTTTACCTATACGTTTTTTGCATGTGTTATTAAAGAACGAATTCTAAACACGAGGTCGTTTGAAAGTTGATACACCAGAAATATTGTACATTATTTATAGGCATCACATTTTACATATATATATTACACATTGTACAAGAAAGTTCGTTGTTCTGTGTCTGTACGATGGCAGCTGCAGAGTAGCAAGGAGAGGGGTCACTTAAAATGCGGTTTCGATTATAAAAAAAAAAAAAAAAAAAAAAAAAATAGAATAAAATAAAATAAAATCGACAACGTTCGCATGACTTGTAATTTGGGAGTTTAAAACCCTAGGCCATAATAATTTATCGGCAGCGGTAACGTTATTAATGTAATTTATTAGCGAGGGCCCCAAGGGATAGTCCCACAAAACTGCGGGTAAAGAAAAAACAGAATAAAATGAAATACGCGAGGTGCGCCCGAAAAAATAAGATAAAATAAATAAAGTGAGCGTAATTAGTATATACCAAAAGCTATGTGAAGTCAGCACTGTGATTTAACACAACTCGCACATTTTGACGAGGGGTGTTTATTTCAAGAAAACTTTGCGCGTTGCGCTACAAAAATTATCTCGATTTTTGAAACGAAAAAAAAAATACAATTCATAAAAACCAGAGTTTCAAAGGGTACATTTTTTTTATAAAACTCGCACAGTACGTAATTAACAAAGGTTTCTTCTTTACCCTTACCTAATTCTTTCATTTTTTTTTTTATTCGAACCTATAAATCAACGTTAATTACGGACGCAAATGTGATAAAAAAAACCCTCACCTTTCCGTCCGCTATTACATGTACTACGGGACGCACGTTCTTTGTGCAAGCAATAGGCCCCTACGCACCGGAGGAATACTAATTTCTCATTCAACATCAATACAAAACAAAAAAAATTACTGCCATTTTTCATCATAAACTTTTTTAGTATTAAAAATCGTACAAACGTCCATCGCCCTTGTCCAATCACCATCACGCTGCCAATATAAAATTAATCGTAATATTAAGCGCTGTATAAAGATTTTAACTAAATCACGACTAGATTACATAATTTTAAGATTTTGGTAAAAACTAAAGTATGTTTATCTCCTCATATCTTGGCTGGAAAGCGATATAGAAAACAGTTTGATTTGTTTTTTCCGTCTAGAAGCGACGATGCCGAAAAACGCGAATAATCACGTAAAACATTAACGACCAAGGATAGTAATAATATTAAAAAGAGAAAACCAAAGATAAACTACCGATTAATTTCTATTTTTCGCTACTATAGCGGCGGTAAAAATAAAACGACGAACGAGGAATCGAATGAAAAATAATAAAAAGACTGTCAAAAATTCACCATGAAGATAATATTGACCGATTTATGGTACATCAACGATTTACCGGAAATACTGTAGCCCGGTCATTAGGATTTAAAGCGTTCTCGGGAAAAAATTCAAAATTAATCGCCGACGATGACGAGATATTAATCTGCGATGATCGCACATCACAATCAACAACCGGGATCGGATGTATAGGGAAAAAAGAAAAATTGTGTACAACTCTTAAACCGGTGAATTGATAGGTGTACGTGTGTCGCAAACTAACCTGTCATATGGGTTTTGTCGGTGGGCAACGCGGCCGTCATCATCGGTGGCGGCAGACTGGCCTGCAGATGCTGTTGCTGGTGGTACTGCCGTTGCACCATGTCCATGGTGCGTTTGCCGTCGTGGTGCTGGTGTTCGGCGCTGGAGCCCAGCGGCGGCCACTGCGAGGCTCCGGCCGCGGCGGCCACGGCGCCGGCCACCATGCCGTAGACGCCGGTGGACGCGGTCACGCCGGGCGCGGGTCCGGCGTACGGTTTTTTCGCGGGCGGCGGACCGTCGGCGGACGCGGTCGCTGCGGCGGCCGCGGCGGCGGCAGCGGCTGCGGCCGCGGCTTCCGACCGGCTGCTGCCACCGCTGCCGCCCACGAGTACGGGCGGTCTGCTGCGGCCGGACGCGGAGGACGCGGCCGCGGGCATGTTGTTGACGAACAGGCTGCGGGTCCGGCTCTCGGCTTTCCGGTAGTACGACGGGTGGATCATGAGCAGCGGTTCGACTTTGCCCCCGACCGGCGGTTTCGCCGAGCTGGGCATCTCGTACTCGACGCTGCAGTCCACGTGCAGCGGCACGTTGAAATCCTTCACCAGGTACCCGGAGGACGAGCCGGACGACCCGGAACCGGACGAACCCGACCGGCCGGACGACGACGACGACGACGACGACGAGCCGCTACCGCCGCACGCGGAACCGGCGGACGCGACCATTGCGGCCGAGGGGATGCCGGCCGCGGCGGCCAGCGGGCTCGGGTACGACCCGTAGCCCGCGATCACCGCCTTGTTGTAGCACGTAGTGGCGTTCAGAGCCATCGGGTTAGAACGACGACGCGCGACTGCGAGATCGTGCGGTGACGACGACCACACAACGTTCACCGTGCGGCGACGGACGACGACGACGTGCGGCGTATGATGTTTTCGAGACGACGACGGATATCACTGCAGCCGACGATCACTGGCATTGGATAAATAAAATATTTAATCGCACATTCACAATACACTTACACGATCAAAAAAAATAAGTAAATATTTTAAATTTTATTTTTCTAGATATCACTGACAAAAAAAAAAAATTACTTTAATGATATTCATAAAAATACGAACTGAACTTGCCGGCGTTAAAACAATATGTAGTAATAAGAATATTAATAATAATAATAATAATTGATATAATTCACGCACGAGTAAAACACAAAACGGTGATCACTATCGTGCGGCAACACATGAACTAAACAGTTTGACGACGAACACCGGACTGACAAGCGGTACATTCGGTTACGACGGCGACGGCATACCGGCTGGTCGTGGTGCGCTCGACTGGCCGGGCGACCGACCGTAGCGCGGCCTAGCGGAGTTTTCCTAGACGCCGACGGTGGCGGCGAAACACATTCTTATTATTATTATCATCACTGTCGGTTAACGATCCGCGGCGGCGGCGTTGAGGGACATCGTTAAAAGCTCGCACGACGATTTTTTTCTGTAATATTGTTTTTTTTTTTTTTTTCATTCGTTTTTTTTATTTTTCGCTACTTTTTTCATCCTTATAACCCGGCCGAATCGAACGACAACAAGAGACTTTACCCCTTACAATATGAATCATTTTTACATTTTTCTCCTCGTTTGTTTCTCTTCGGCGCTGAATTAAATATTCGCAAGTAAACTTCGTCACCGCAAAAGTGCAATACCCCTCGAATATACTCGTTTAAATCGGTTTTCTTCGTTCTGTTAGTATACACGTTACACGTTTTCCATGGGAACTAATCTTCTGAGTTTTTTTTTTGAATAATTGTTTCCAAATACGTGTTGTTATTTTTCACATTTTTCTCGCGTCTGCCGCAATTGAAACAACAGATCGTTACACGAACGCATTGTTTTTTTACTTTCCCGGTGGTTCTCTGTTCTTCGCGCTTTTTTTGTTACTGCGACGAGTCACTAGACCTTCAATACACCTATTTTTCTATATATACGGTGCTTAATTTTATTATAATATAATATTTTTACTTTGATCGTCATAAAGTGAATAACAATAACGCGTATTATGCATATCATCGAATGCGCTCACTGAAGTACGACCCAGAGAATAATAATAGTCGGTTGCCGCGCATTGTTCATTCTTTTTTTCCATACCATGTATTTATTTTTATTTAAGTACTTGAATAAAAAATCAACCCACCGTAATCGTTTAATCAGTAGAACTATTCATGGACATTTTATCCACGATGGTTATTGGCTTATCGAAAAAATTAAAGAGAATTTTTGAACTTTGAATAAAACACCAGTTATTAAATTTAAGAAAACCCGACATGATTTCGAGCTTATGAAATACGCTATTACAATACATAGAAGATAGTTATTCTATTTAAATCACTGAAAATAATTTTCATCAAAATCTATATGAATAGATTCAAAGATATTATTACTCAATATATTCAAAATAAAATAAAATCAATGATCTAATCAAATCCATAAAGCTTTTAAAATTAAATTAGTTATAACTTGGTAATTATAAATACATAAATATATATGTGTGTGTGTGTGTGCGTGTGTGTGTGTGTGTGTGCGTGTGTGTGTGTGTGTGTATGTGTGTATATGAATACATGTATGATCAATAGGCATATCTGAAAATAAACATCTCGAATATAATAAAATGTTGTTTCTCGTTACGTTTTCTTACAACAAAAAAAAACATCAAACACCACTTATAGATTTTCTGTTTCCATTTCATAATTTATCGATGTACGTTTCCACGACTTTTGAGCTCTAATTAACATGAATTACATGTTGAAAACACTGCGATGATATATACTATATAGTTTATGGACCAGCGGCTGATCGTTTCAATCGTGCTGTCGATGTAGTTTAAAGATATTTATCCTAAATCACGAGTATGATACATAAATATAATTTATGCACACGTACTGTTTAATTGCAGTTGTTGTTGATCATTTCTGTTGTATGCGTGCACTTTTTTTACATTACAGACACTGTTTATATCCCAATGCATATTTGAATCAATTGATTGCTACTCGTTTATTCAAACGCGTATAGATGTAAGCGAATTCTATGCAATCATTTTAAAATATACTTGTATCTGTTCTCGATTTCAAAATAAATAAATCATTTTTCGCTCATTATTCGCAACGGTTTTCATTTATATGTACAGGCTTTCGTAAATCTTGACAAGTCACAATTATTACTGTAATACTAAAACTCATTTTTTTTAAATTTTTTTTTCACATCCATCGACATCGTATTGTACCTTCCATTATATATATTGTATTATACTCTACGTGTCCTACGGTCGGTCAGGTCGGATATTCGGTTCGGAGTATCATATTATCTTTAATGTCGTTTTTATTCGCAAAACGTGATCTACCGACGGTCAAATCTATTTTTACGAACATAATATGTTTAAAATTGATTAACGTGAACGTTTTCCATATATTTTAATTATGTAATGTGGTTTTTTTTTATCTTACATATACGCACATGCAAGCGGTTTTACGTCTCACGATAATAAATTTCACGAAAACATAACCCCGATTGAGATACTCGAAAATTGACTACATTACGAATAATAATCGCACTTGTATTAAACCGGACGATTAATACAAAATGCGATGTAAAAACGATGGAAGTAGACAAATAATACTACACAGTGCTACAGCTGTAGTTGATTTGTGTCATTGTACAATGTGTTGAACGCCAATTAAATACTTAGAAGGTACATACTATATTATATAATAAGCAGATATATTAAAACGAATTTTATTGTGATTGAAGTTAGTACAGAGTACATAATAATCACAAATTTTTGTCGAAAAATTTTTAATACCGTTTAAACATATATCATATTTTGTTTTAAGACTCAATAAACGATGGCGGCGTCACAGAATAAATGCGAAAGCTGTTCTCGTGGCGTCGTCGATTTAAACAGAAAAAAAAACATATTCAATTAATATTAGGTACATTGTATACGCAATCTGTTTTTCATAAATAATTACATATTTTTATAATAATAAACGTGTGATAAAAAAGGAAAAAATTAAGCAAACAAAATTTTTTATTCTATACCAATGAGTTGATATGATTAATTTTGTATAACCATTTATCTAGATTTATTTAGATATACATAACTCAAACGAATAAATAATGAAATCGCTATTACATCGTTTTCAACTGATTATATAATATTCAATGCGTATACACGTTGATTATGTATAAATAAATTGGGTACATCCAATGTAATATATATTAATTAATACAATATACAGATGATGCGGTATAAATTATGTAGTACACATTAAATGTATACCTTTTAAATTCGGTTTAATTATGTTATCCAATACCATGGCATCAAAGGAAATACAAATCCTTTCAATTACCGCTGTACTCAGAATTCGTATACTTATCAGTTATATTTACATTGTAAAAAAAATTGAATATCGGACCGAGAATAATTACTATAGGAACATTTATTTAAACGTGCCATGTTTGTTTGGTAGTTTATAAATATTTCAGTATAATATCCGTAAACAACTTTACGAATATTATTACGGATTATTATTATTATTCGCAAAATATTGTATACAATTATCAAGAGTTTCATGTAAATTTGATGGGCAAAAAAAAAATTAAAAAAATAATAATCTATTTAAAATTTCTTGTATTTTTATGTTTTGTGTTATATATATATATATATATATATATTTCCAAATTGGTATTTATGATAATTTTTTATGCTAAATTAAAAATATTTATTTGATCTTAACTTTTTAAGCATACCTACTTTTAAACTGTAACAAATTGCTTTTGTACGTCATTTCGTATACGTAAACGAATTGTACGTAGGCTATATTGTTCACATAAGTCCAAACTACGAAACGAATACATACATTTATATTGTAACCTATTTGTGCTGTTGTACCTTTTGTGTCAGTTGTATGTGTTTTAATTTTGTCTACAAGTGTAAAGTAATTTCCCCGAATCGATATTGCCATTTGAAGAACCCATTGTCTTGTTCTTAACTTGTTAATAAGTTCATACTATCTACTACTACCTACATTTAGTGATGACCTCGATATGTTTGTTATAATATGTAATAGTAATAAATAATAAATAATATATAATATAAATAAATAATAAATAGTATTTAATATAAACAAATAATATTTTTGTACCATGATTTCTGTACGACTTACTTGATAAATGTAAAGCACTCCATTTACTTACATTTAATAAGCTGTATGATCTATATTCATTGAACATCGATGTTTTATAAATTATAAATAATTTTCAATATCCTATTTCTTAAATTTTACCAAGTTAGATAAGCATAATTTTTTGTAATTGAAGTAGATTTTTAATTTAGACATTAAAAGAAGAACACATATATAAGTACAATTTTTACATTAAGTACTTATAGTTACAAAATATTTTAAAAGCTATCCTGTTTATTTGAAATATATATATGTATATACTCATATAAGTATAGACAAGATCCCTTGTCAATGTTTAATTATATTTTCCACATTTTATATCATGCAATAAGTTCTGATAATAATAATAATAACACGAATTATCTCAGTGAGGCCAAGTATTCATATGTGTATGAAATTAAAAAAAAAAAATTAAAAAAAAAAAATTACGAATGTTGTGAAAGTACTTATCATCATTTCCGATAATTTTTCAGCCATAAAAAATAAACACAGAGAACATTTTCTAATTGTCCCCCTAGATGTTGAAATATCAACAATTATCGTCATATAAGTCACAACTATATAGTTATAACGACGAATTTCCCCGGGGTTTGTATTTAACGTTACATATAAATAATAGATAATTAAGTTGATTTCTAACTAGAATAAATTAAAATAAATTAAAAACATATAAATTATAATTAATCTATTGACAATATTTATGACTTAGCTGATGGTTTCGTAATACATTTGCTAAACAATAATAATTTCAATAAAACAGATATATTTATATTATATTTTTCTTCATCGTTTAATAATTATAAATAAAATATAAAAAGTTGAATTGAAGGCTAAATTTTTTACAGTATCCAAGTAATATGGTACCTTTAAATTTGATTAATTATAATATTACTTTTTTTTTTTTTTACTGCACATAAAATAAATGTGATAATATACTAGGGAATTATATATTTATATTAATTGAGTAATAAACGTTAATTGTATTACAGAATGCTTACCAATAACGAAATTTAATATCGTTTCTGTAATCAAATTTGGTTAATAAGTAAATCTTTAAATCTGAATTTCAATTTAAATTAAAATGTAACACTTTTAAACTTCTTTCTATAAAGTCAATGCATAAACACTATTTTTAGCTGTCGTATATAATTTAACATTGACTAGTCAATCTTGAATTTAATTACAAGGTAGCATATGCTTTTAACATACATACTCCAAAAGTTATTGATTATTTTTACGTATAAAATAATCCAATGAACTGTACACTTTGTAAAACAATGCATCAAACACTGATGGTTCATTAAGGTTACGGTAATATATTGTACTTATATTATATGAACTAATAATATTATCAGTGAAATAATTACCATTTATACTATAGTTTGTGGATATCTATATTATACAGTCATTACTAAGTGAACAAGTACAAATGCAACAGCATGGATTGAATTACAAGCTTAAGTATATTTAGAACTAATATAGGTGTATTATCTCGGTGACACAATAATATTGTATTTAATTACATTATTTCGATTTCATTTTGTCATAAAATTTAATTAAGTACTTAACTTCAAAGTATTACCATTATGCAATGAAAATAAATATAATACAAGCTAAAGTTATACACACACACACACACACACACACACACACACACACACACACACACACACACACACACACACACACACACACACACACACACACACACACACACACACACACACACACACACACACACACACACACACACACACACACACACACACACACACACACACACACACACACACACACACACACACACACACACACACACACACACACACACACACACACACACACATATATATATATATATATATACACGTATAAAAAAAATAAAATAACTTTTGTTATAATGAAAATAGTAGGATTTGGTAAAAAAAAAAAATGTCAATATTAAATAGCATATTTCCAAACCACATTCATTAACATTCTTCACTTAATATTAATTAAATACCGTCTAATTTATAAATATTGATCATTATTTTATTGACCAAACGAACAAAGAAATAATAAATTTATAAAATGTATTGTTTGTTTCTCTTAGGAAATGAAAAATGAATAATTTATCTAAAATATTGATGATTTTTTTTTATTGTAATTTTAATAATTACAAGTTTGGTAACGATTTTTCAATAACTTGAGATAACTGCATTGTATTATTTTATAAGTGGATATAATATAATATCAACGATTACATAATCGAGCTGTATTTGTACAATTATTATTGATTCCTCTTAAGTCGAACGTCAAACTTATTTGTAATATAATTAAATAATGACTAATATGAGATACACACACAAATTACACTTTCCATAAATAAAAAATTGTCAACGCTAATTGATTGAATTAACATATTTATCATACGCCGGCGACAAATAGTATTGTAATAATGGTATAAAAAAGTAATGATTATAATAATAATACGATATTTATCGTTGCTGTTGTCGGTATAAGAAAACGTGTACACGAATTCAAAGCCGGTTTATCGACAGTGATGATTTCACGAGACATTTCTAAATTTCATTCGAGGAGGGTTGAAAATAATGCGTTTGTTTATCGTCATTCATAATACGCACGCATCGTGTACGAATAAAAGGTTTTTTTTTTAATAATTGATAGGGAAACGCGCGTGTCGTATTGCGATTGTTTTTTAAAAAACGTTCGTCGGCATATACATAATACACATATATAGTACACACATATATGTACGCGCGATTGACAGCTCCAAATTTTTTAAATCCAAACAAATCGAATCGCGTTTATTGATTTATTGTGTCACACACACACACACACACACACACACACACATCAACAAATGCCACGGTGTGCGGCTTACACATTACTCATCTAATACAAATACAATTCCGACAACGAAGCGGTATTAATTATTTCAAAACGGATGAAGAATGTTCGACGTATTAAAACGGTTTAATCGATATTGTCATCGTCAGGAACACTGTGCACAAATGTCAGAAAAAGAATATTATAATATCACACAATGACAAAAATGGGATCTTTTTAAACGATTACTATGGCCACTGCAGGGTACCGTGTTATTTCGTATAAATGTTGTGTACAATAAATACAGCCAGATTTCAAGTCGCGTTGCCGAGTCCCGCGAATCCGTTGATATTTATTCGTTCGATTTATTTAAACGAACGTGGACCCGCGTTATACGTATCACTAAAATGTAAACGTGTGGAATATTATTTGCATCGTGGACCGCTCTCCACGGATTTTACGTAATCTACCGAAAATATACGCATCCAATATAAAACCGGCCTTTAGCTATTATACTGAATGTAAATTTCTTTTGTATCGTTTTTCATAAACATGGGTTGCTTGCGTACACATGTAAGGAACGCCGCCAATACAGTATAATAAAAACCATGGTTGCTTGGTCAAAACGTAGATGTATCCATAGATAACAATATTTTCGATTAAAAAACAAACATGAATTATAATTGAAACAGAATATAAACCACTGAAAATATTGATTATATCACTATCGTCTCACGAGCCAGATGCCAAAACAACGTTTACGCAATAAAGATGAGATTACCTAATAGAGTCAAACGAGAAAAATGTGCAGAATCCGGTAACCAGTCACCGGACGACGAATTAAATCACTTTTGCTAACAACATATTATAATACATTGCAGTTGAGTAGAGAAGTTTGAATGATTTTTAATTTTTTTTTTTTTTGAACAAGGAAGAAAACGTTATTAGGCGCTTAATTATCAAGTCCGTTTATTTATATAATATATGTCCGTCGCATGTACGACGAAAACACGTAATGTTACAATAGAATATTAATTAATGTATTATATTGACATATTATGTTGACGTGAAAACATTCCGTGTCCGTTAATGCAAATATAATCGTATACAATAACAATTAAGTATCAATATCAAGTGCATTTAGGATTGTTTTTCGTTCGATTATTCGGTTTTCGTATAGTACACAAGTATTGATTTTATAATGCATTTGCGTAAAAAAAAAAAAATAAAATAAAATATCGATGACAAAAGTTAAAGGGTATAATGTTTTTCCGTAGAACAAGATAAGATGGTTCGCTATATATTTGTGCACTTAAAGGTATAAGTTGCATTCCACTTTCGTGTACATCGAGTTTCGCACGTACGCGCAGTCGATCGTTGTTTATGATCTGTACGAAAGCGCGTTTTTACGGTTTTCGTGCAGCTCGTACCTTATAGTATATATGTTTGCGCGTAATTATCGTGCGAATCCGCTGTTGGTTACATTGCGTTGCATAAAATACATTGTTAACATTGTGTACGCACTCGGTTACCGCCGGAAGGTTTTCGAAAACAGCAGACTCACAACGGTCGACGCGATTCCCACACCCGGACGCGACAAAAGTCCGACCGATCCGGTCGCGCGTACCTCTCGTTCGATTTTCGGTGTAAACATAAAACGTGCGTACTCGCCCCGCGGTGGCAACAGAGCCGTGGGTACGGATGCGTGTACGGGGATGTAGTGTAAATACGTTCGAAAAGAGAGCCGACTAACCGTGCAGTGCTCGCGTACGTGCGTGCGTTCTACACAAATACGGCGACAGTTTAATAATATTACTCAGGTCGTATTTCAATCCCGTGTCCGCGCACTCGGCTGTGAGGTATAATATAAAGCCCCGCAGCCGTCGTCGTCGTACGACCGACCCGGTGCACTCCCAGTCTTCTGCAGGATCTTCTTTGAACACTCCTTTGTTGGAACGGCGACGACGATTACGTTTTGTTGATATTTCCATTTCCCGCCGCCTGCATAATAATGTACATTATACTGTGCACGTGCGATGTACCTATTTACCGTAGAGGCGTTTCGATTATCTGTACGCGTTTTTCCCCGTAGTCGGCGGTTACCTATGCATGCAATGCTTACGGAAAGAAAAACCGGGAAATACGCGGTACTGTGTACACTGCATTAGCGCCGTCGATTTTACACGCCGGTAAATGCCGTAAACTCGTACAAATGTGCACGGTCGTCGTTACATCTATACGGGTACGCGGTCGTGTACCACTGTTGTGCGGTGCAACAAAAAATCTATACAAAATACAGGCGCGGAGATGGTGAGAATTTTACGTTTAATTCAATGAAACGTAGTTGTGATTGTTACGCGAGTCGTGTCTCGCGACGTTCGCACCGCGAGCGTGGAAATACTCCGGCGAACGGAAAATAATCATGTCGCGTAAATCGTGCGCGCTGCATCGACATAATATACACATTTGATTTTGTTCCCCGATCCTTTGCACAACGAGCGTACCACGGGTTTCGTAATCGTAACACAACCGAGAACCGTCCGTCGTACGGTTTGATGTACAGAATATTATCATCGCATGTATTGGCCATCATCATTATTATCTCACGTACGCCATATAAATAGACCGTAAAGATCAGCGGTATTCAAATGACGACCCGCAGACGAGGAAAAATAAACATCGACGGTAGAATACTTCGGGTTTTACCTGCGCGCAGGAAGCAGACATTATGGGTACCTACTGACTGTCAACCATATCTTATTGCTCATGTCTAAGTTTGAATAAGTGACCGTCTACGGACTGTGTCGATTACGCGTCAACGGCCGTCCGTCAATTACCGCCGGTCATCGTTGACTTAATTTCTATTGTATTACGTTGTTATTTGTTTGTTAATACGAGTAGCTTCGTGCTTATGTGTAATCGTGTTTATTCTGTTTGTACTTGATTATGAATTAGAAAAGAAGAACATTTTGATTTGAAAACTGAGAGTATTTATCCCAGCGGACGGAATTTTATGGTTTTATTTGCCGAACCACTCAGGAGCCTTGCCAGTTTGTTTAATTTGCCACCGGGCAGTACCTACTTTTAATGTTTTCATTCATAAACGTAATCATGATACTTCACATAAATTATTTACCGAAAAATGTTCGCATCATTACATAACATGTTAAATATATTTGATTTATATTTTGATGATCCTGAAAGTTTTCAAATTTTCTATCTTTTCTCCATAAATATTTATTGATGACCCCTGGTATAGACTATACCCTGTTTGCCCCTAGCATAGGAGTACGGATGTACAGGCCTGCAGCATCCTCCTTCTTCTTCCACGCATTTGTTTTCAAAAATCTACAGTGCACTTGGTGAAAGAGTTTCAAACATACCTTTGTTCCATGATTTAAATTTACTACGGATTATTTTACATGTTTATTTGAAGGTTTTGTTAATATTATTTGTTTTCAAATTTACTGAAATAAGTACTTATATTTGAATTAAACTGAATTTTTCGTAATTGAAATCCTAAGTATGTCAACTTTTTTATTATTTTTCTTAAACGGTCTCTGGTTATTAATTTTGATAATTTTGTTCGCCTGCTGTGCGTATGAATGAAAGCTCTAACGAGAGAATAAAATAACGATTTACTGCGATAAAGAATTAAGAACATAATATTATGCGTTGCGTACTGCGTATGTTGACCTGCCCTACAGAGGCGTTTTGTAGTTTTCTGTAGAAATACGGCACGTTTTATGGTTTTCGGGAGATACGATTGTTAAATAGAAAACGAAAATCGTTTCACGTTAATAGGATTTCAAATCCGTTTCGCTGTTGTATACTGTGTCGTTGTACGAGAAACGCGCACAAAACACTCGGTATTATTGCTGCAGTGCATCAGAGGGATTTAATATTTTAATTTTACGATACTGTTTGCCAACGGTGTTGGTGACGCCGGCAGCGGCGCGTTTAAAACGCCCAACCCTTTAAACTCGAGAGCTAAACTGATTTGTCGTGAAAAATAATACGGGGAAAAAAGGAAAGAATTACTCTCTTTTCTCCTTACTCTCCTTTCTTCCCTATTGTACGCACGCCGTCGCCACTCGTTCGGTTAAAAAGATCGAATCTCGTACAGGCTCATTTTGTTTACTTCGTGTAAACTCTGCCGCCAAAGCCGGAGCTCTTATTTTTTCGCTTCGCGTGTCACGTCTCGAGGAATCGCAGCAGCAGCAGCGGCGGCGTCGGAGGTGGTGCGGTGGAGGTATGGACTTAAAATTTTAGAAAAACGACCCCACCATCACCATCATCACTCTTAACGGAATAGTCGACTCGACGGCTTTGACTGGTTGCATTAATGCAATAATAATAAAAAGTGTATTGATTTTTTTCTTTTTTCTACGTTTACAGAGAGTCCTTTGACACATGATGCGTCGTCAGCGTCCGCACTGCGGGTCTCAATGTGTAACAGAAAAAATAAAAATGAAAAAACGTACACAATAGTATCACATGGCACAAAACGCAAACGCGCCGTGTTGGGAATTCACCTGCAGTGCACCGGTGGAGGGGAGACGAAAAAAAAAGAAAAATAATAATGGAACGCGACCGCGGCCGCGATGGCGGCGTCACGCGGTTGCCGCCACGGCTACTGCCACATGTTCTTCAGTGGATACCTATTTTTATACGTATATACATTTTTTTTTTTTGTTTTTTAATTACCGAGATTCGTCGTATTCTCGTTGTTTTTTCTTATATAACTATTTTTTGCCGCCAATGCTGCCGTTGGTTTTCGAGAGAGAAAATTCATAATGTGTAATACAATCCCCGAAAACCTAAATCGTTATATTATTATTATTATTATTAGATTTTTTTTTCATTTTCGATATGCGTGACTCGGGATACTTAAAACCGCCGACTGAATATCATTAAAATGTATACGCGTACCCACTAACGCTGTAGCTGAATTGATTCGATCGTTTTGCTGAATTGGTTCCCTATAGAAAAACATATTTAATTTAGATGTTCTCGTTTCTTTTTTTTTCTTCTTTATTTACATTTATGACTTTGATTGCTAATTACTCGTCCAATACTCGTCGCAGTATAATAATTAACAAAAATAATATTCTCGCGAAACTGATGGCACAGCACTCAGCGTTTTAATGCTATTGGTTTATACATAAGTATAATATTAGTATGAAATTGACTAGGTACCTACAAACGACTAAATACAATTTTATTGCATGAATTCAATACACTAAAATTTTTATTGTGTAAAGTGTATATTTATATTTTTCACGCGAATTCGTTAACATGATTTAATACAGCAAAAAGTTGCTAATAATTAAAATTTTTAACAACATTTGAACCAATTCAACTCATCTAAATGAAATACTTTTTTTTTTTTTTAACATAAACAATTAGGTACTAGTCATCAATACAACGCGAATGTGTATAACACGTTATATTAGTTTTGCATAGTAATGGACGTTGGGGTAGATAAAATAGATAAAAACGATGTTCAGTTTTTGAAATATCGCATCGTTCTCGGGCCCACGTTATTGTTTCCACAAGGAATTCATATATTAGAGAAACACCGCACAGACTGTGTAATCAGACACCCTCGGAACCTGGACGATTTTGTACACATTTATAGCGTTGTGTTTTCGATACCGATAATACGATAAATATAATACAGTGAAACTTTAACATATTACAGCAGCCATTGGTGTACATTCGGGGTATCAGGGAGTGTTTAGCTCCCTTAAGTCCTAAATTATCTCCCATCCAGTTTATTTTGAGCTAAAAACATTATCCGAAGAGGATTATTTCTACGTTTGAAACGAGTTTATTCCAGATTATTCTAATTACACTTATAGATATACACTTATTATACGATTAAAATATTACACAGCTGTGAGATGAGTATCTGATGATAATGATAATGGTTTCACATCGCCAACACGGTGAAGAGTAGAGAAATCCTCGTAAAATATACTACTCACGTTACCTTTTTGTAACGTTAGACTCCTCTTAATTTGTAACTTAAATTTGAAACTAAAATATTTGATATTAGACATGTGTGAGTGGTTTAAAACAGGAGATGATAAAGCCCTGCACGGGTTAGTTTGGGAATAATTGTTTTAGCATTTCCAGATTTTAGGCTGGATGTGTGCGCCTGTGCAACAGACGGTAAAAACGTGGCCGCGTAGGATGTATGACATGATACAGCACGTACACCACTGTGCAGTGTACAAATTTGCTTTTACACACAATATTTGACAAGAATAATGTGTACGAAGCATTTTATATGTGTATAAAATATACGTACACCACACATTTGACTGTTTATACATATAAATACACTCGCGGCCATAGACCGTGGTTTGACATTTCACAGTAAGTACATGTTTACTCGGTCGCGCATGCATTCGGCCTTATAAAATGTTTAGAAAACGATAATGTTATTGATAGTTTGAAGTCGGTAGAAAACTACTACCTTACCATTATTATCAATATTATACACATAAATATATATTTATATATGTATATATGTTAGGTGGTATTACTTAAACTACATTATACATACTATAATACTATACTGCGATAGCTTATTGACTTATTGTTAAAAATTTTCTTTAAATGTAGTCGTAAAAGGTTTTTGTTATATCTAAAATTCTATTATACGTTATACAGTTTCGAGTACATTTTTGAATGTATACCTAAACACAACAGCGCAGACTGTGATGCAGAGTTATTCATACTAACGGTGTTTGTAACTTATAGACAAACGTGTTTTATTTTTTTTGAACACAAATAGATTTCGTTTTGGTATGTGAAAAGGCCGCAGTCCCCTTGTGCGTTTCGATTGTTCTACGTTTCGCAGACCCTTTCACAAAAAAAAATAAAATAAAAAAAAAAATACATAAATAATGCGATACAAATAATGACACAATCGGTCTGCACAATGATGTATAATATTCTGATAGGGTTTCCACCCGAGCACTCGACCAGAATGTTTTTTCCATACTCGAAAATAATCGGCCGGATGCCCGGATATGACCACAGACATATATGCTATGTGCGGTACTGCATAACAAAACTAGTCGTGTGACTGACAATTTGATTGAATACGTTTTTAAAACTATTGTACTCGTTTATTAATACGAAGATACGTGTTTCTGTAACATAATGGTATATTGTGTATAGGTTTTGAAATGTTGCTGTTCGTTGAACGAAAAAGAAAAAAATTTGTTCTCTCCGAAACTAAAATATTATGTTATTTTTTTCTCAGTAAAATACATTTAAACAATCATTTCAATAGTTAGTTTTTATCAATGTCGTCATCACTATGACAAGACTCGACTATTTTAAAGCAGTTTTGCGTTCAAGGAGGATTTTTTTTTTTTTTCATGTACCTACTCGGCAAGATGGATATATTTTTATTTCAGATTGAAACGTTAAATTATACATAATAGTATAATATATAAATACAGTCGCAAAATGTTCTCATTTATTATATATATGTATACGAGTATCTATATGTGCAGACAAAACCTGCGAACAATGAACAAAACAAAATCGTCTTAAATCGGCCTCGCATCAACCAAATTTATTATACAAAACCACCAAAGCGTTTTAAATAACCGACATTCATTTTCAAAATTATTACTAGATGTGTAATCTTATAAATACCTCATCGATTATCATTTTTTAATTTTGTTATTTTACATTTTTACCACGTATTGTACATTGCACAAATGTCAGTTACTATTTTTCTTTATAATAATGTCAAACAAATTAATTATTAATGATAATAATAATAATTATTATTATTAAATAATACGTTATAATTAAATGTAGTTATGGGATTATAAGATTATGAATAATTTTCGTTTACGTTACGTACTTTAAAAACAAATTAATTATAATTCTGTTGTTCATTTTTGTTTGTACTTCGCATTTTAAAAAGACTACGTACCAATATTTTAATACTAATCATTTTTTCAGAAATTTACATTTATAGTTAATTTCTAAAAATGTATAATATGCGTACACATGATTAAAATCAAATGTTAATGCCAAAATAAAATACAGTGCAGTCCAATGCGCAAAAGTAAAAAATAATTAGTCAATGTTCCATAGCTTATGCAGTTAACATAAATAATAGAATACGAAGTGTTATAAGACTAGTAAATATAAAAGGCGCTGTACAAATGAATGTGTTTTAAAAGAAAACGAATGGATTTAATAGTTGATAAATGATGAATGGTTATAAGATTTTTAGAAAAACTGTCCGAGAAAGTTACCAAGTAAAGAATTATGTGCGGTGTTACTATAATATAATAGTATCATCGTTAGCCAATCCATCGTAATAATACCACACGATAATGATAATGTACAGATTTTAGAAACCGTTAACGACGTCGTCTTGTTTCCTCGAGATTTTCGACAGTATGTAAGGAAAAAATAACGTATGCGGTTCACTGCAACATACGGTTTAACGTTTTTAGCCAAGTAATTTCGAACATTACATAACCAACAAATTATTCGAAAAAACCTGATGATTATTATTATTATTTTATCTGGTGATGAAAACGCGAGCACCCAAAAACGTATGAATCAGGATTAATAATAATTGTATTATACGGATATTAGTCTGTTTCACGAGTACGAACGAAATTATTCGAATAAACCTCGACGTTTAAGTCGTGCGAAGCATATTATTTAAATAGTAATAATAAGTAATAATAAGACTCCTGATATAAGTAATAAATAGAACACGTTTTTCTACACTGATGTTATCACGCAGATACTAGAACATCCTCAAAAATACCGGAGCACCTATACGAACCACTTGGACCCGATCATGAAAACTCCAGAAAAATGTCAATTTTTGTAAAAATAACCAAACTTTATACCCTTTTTCAATTATTATTGTTTTCTTTCTATGTTGACTAATCATATTGTAATATTGTAAAATTATCTACAGTATCTGAATGTAATATTAATACTGTAAATACTGTAAGCTAATAACCTTCGTTGTTCAAGAATTAAGGTAAAGAAAAAAAAAATAAGACGCAGGTATATGTATTGTAAAGTCGCCAATGTTTTTGAGAAATCAGCAAAGTACGTTCGTCGGCCTTACGTAGTCAATTATTGTTATTATTAGAATTATGAAGCGTGCCGGCGGATTGTAATGGGTACATAGGTACGAACAGAGGATTATTAAGGCTTCTTAGAGGTTTACTGGGCAAACAACAGACACGAATACAATACAATACAATACAGAAATACCTCTAAATACGGTTGTACGTATAATGGTCGAAATCCATACTAATCAAATTATCTCTGTTCCAACAAGACGCCGTGATTGTACACGGAAAATAAGTAGGTTTATACACAGTATTATAATAATCGCGCGTAGATATTGTGTACACGTCGACAATGTAGCTTATGCATATATTATGTTCACCCGGACGGTTTTCGACTTTGCTGCGAGTTAAAGAACACCTATAATTCTGCGCTAATGCGTCGGTGGAACTTAACAGTTGTTTCTCAATCGTTTTTCTACGTCGTACGAACATTAAAATAGTTTATCGGACGTGACGTCTGGCGGTAGGCCGTGTTTTTCATTGTTCGGAAATGTTCATTTTTTACCACCGTGGAGTATGCGCACGCGCAAACGCTTGGCATATAATTTATTAAATATATTGTACATTTTGCCGACGTTCTGTTTGTTTTTCGAACAATATGGTATTTTTATCGTACGAGAGACAAACGCCCGCGTATCTTCTGTTTGTCGGCACGTGTGTTGTTTTAACTATTCAACTATTATATTTAATAATATTTTATCATTTTATATATATATATTTGCTAACCTTGTATTAATCTGAATGCTGAGCATCCTGTTTTTTCCTCCATACAATATTTTGAATAAATTTAATGTCGGATACATTGAATCAAAATTTAAGGATCAGTTGTTCCGAAACGAAACATGAACTCGACGTCCGGTGTACGGCACGCATGAAGTGGACCAATATATTATAACCACGAATGATGGAAATTATTCGTACCCCAACATTAGAATAATATTTTCTCGCGCGTCACAACGACGAGCCCAGCTCTTGCCACGCAAGAGTATATCGCGGTTGTTTAAACAGCACTCTACCGTTGGAAGAGGGATTAGTACGTGTAATTTATAGTTATGAGTACCCCAATAACCATGACGGAAAACGACACTTATAATTATTCACTGTACACGGCGTAATTCATCGGTCCTGTAATGTGTTTTTCGATTTTATATTTTTTTCACGCCGTCTCATTTTCACGATATCTTATCAACAAACGGTTCGATATGGTTGAAAAGTGCATTCACGCACACCTGAAAATACACACACACACACACACACACAACGCATAGCGGAACGCGTGGTGAACAATAATCAAACGAAAACCATGTGTGGCAGTCAACGGACTCGCAAACATAATACACACATCGCACGGCGATTTATCGAGTACGAAACATTATGCATATGTTTAAATAATACTGTGGTTCGACGACGGTGATTTTCATGTGTCACACGTTATTCTTAACTATACATTTCTCCGTTCTCGCAGTGCGAAAAAAATAAGCTCCTTCCGTTCGTATAACATTGTACATCAGTTCTATATCGTATAAAACGTATGAAACGAATTCACGTAAAAAAATACGTTATCATAAACGTTCACTCTATATATATAGAGTGAACGTTTATGATATATATTTATACTATATACGATATGCATATAGTTCGTTTTCGGATACCGTTTTATACATAACATATAATATTTTCTTTTTCGACGATTCCGTATCGTTCGTGTGTTGTACGCCCGTCAAACGACGTATTACATAGGGAAAAGGGTGTAAAATTATTTGGCAATCGAATTATCGTGAGGGTTTCCCCTCCACCCCTCCGCCGTATTCGGGGTCACTCGTTACAATTATTTATCATCAATGCGTCCTGAATGTGTTTATGATGGGTGCACATAGTGTACATACGACGTGACACTTCTGTACTGCTGCTGCGGCGGCGAGACAGAAATAACAAATTTTAGCATAATTTCCTCTGAATAATGCGTGTGCCAGATGGCAGATGGAGATTGCCCGTCGCTTCGCAGTACAACGTCACCGGGATCCTGTTCTCTATTTTTCAGTTCACATACGCATAATATTCTGATCGAATACTGCTGCGTCGTGTCCAGATACTATGATTGACACGTAGGCGTCTTCACCTATCACTCGTTTCGGTGCACGTTTGCGCGTGTTCACAACATGTCATTCCCGTCAATATTATGCGTCTCTGGCATCATAATAGATATTTCCAATAATAATATATTATTGACACGAAAATACCACAATTTGCAATTTAATCACCGTCGTATAATATATATGAACTTATGAACTAACACTGAAATATTCATCGCGTTTATTCGTTCGTATAATATCGTGGTTAAACACGAATACTATGCTACGAGTACTTGAATATTCTGATTGTTATTCGTGTACGTGCGCACCTTTTATATTCTCACTTTGAATTAAATAACGAAGACGACGTCCTGTTCCCACTCTAAAAAAAAAAACCCACCTCATATTGTAATATATGGTTTTCAAGTCGATGAATATGTATACCGTACGCGATTAATTGAAAGTTCTTCAAACTATACAATATTATGTAACAATGTGCCCGCACATGGTGTCGATACATATGCATATATCCAGTGTCAATTTTGACGTTAAAATCCTATATTCTGTAACAACAAAATAATAACAAGTGCCATCGCCCTTCCCGAGATGTCGATCAACGGCAACAACGTATATTTATTTTGTGTCTCGAGGGCACACATGTGAATCATAAATATATATAAATATTTTAACGTGTAGTACGTATTGCATTCAGCAGCGGTTACCAGGCCGGGCTAAGTTTTGGGCTGATGAAGTTTTCTGTCATTCGTCATCGGTCCTGTGTAGGGAAAAAACACACAGCAAACACACGCACATGCACGCACACACATGCACGCACGCACACACACACACACACACACACATGGACTATCGATGTATCATAAGGTTCACGTTACAAACGATCGCGTGTATTGTACCTAAGTACTATGCGTGTGTGTGTGTATACCTGCCTGCCTACCAATCTACCAATACATATTTACGTGGTTAAACATCTGCCAGGTGTAAAACACGAAAAAAACACGTCATTTCCATCCGGGAGACTAAGTTTTCAAACGACAATATGAAATTATATATGTTTAAACTATATCTATGTATATTACTAACCTATATTATAGGTACGAGGGGTACCCACAGTACACGGATTGTTACTTGTTTTATTTTTATTCTATTACGGTCGTCTAGCACAGGTTCATATTAAAGAAACGTCAAAAAACATCGTGTTTAGAACAACGCGTAAAGCAACACGATTCATATAGTAGAATATACTAATCGTGTTTGAATTTGAAGCTCTTGAGATTTTTCCCGATTCAATTGCTTTAGTATTTTAAGATATTTATAAATTCCTAAATTTGAATACATGAAAAAGAATATAAAAAAATCTAAATTGTAATTACGAGTACTTTAATTATTGTACATCTATAATAATATATAGGTACTAATGACAAAAAATGGTTACTAAATATTAAAATACAAATCACTGTTTTTGCTACTGTACTGGTCAACCGTTGATGATGGTGTTCATGAGCACTCACGAATAGCTTAATTTCCCTGGCACGCCTACCTCAGAATTTCGAAAAATTAAACCATTTGTTTGTGCTGGTCTGTGTACCTATTCCCTTCATTTGTACGAAACGCTCTACAAATTATCATTAAATATAATCCGGTTAAATTGTAATGTACATCACCCAATGACAAATGAACGAAGTTCAAGTAAAAGGAGACAAGTCAAAAACAGCTACTTTTCATGAGACAAAAAAGACCAACATAATAATTATTATATAAGTATTATATTTAACCTTTGAATATAATATAACTAGAATACAAATTTAAAAATTATATTACGTTAAAATATTACATAAACGGTTATACATAAATAAATAATAATAAATAAATCGATTGTACATTTACATAAATACGTAAAAATTAATTGTTTAAAAATATTAAAAAATGTTTATTGATAAATTTAAGTATCTTTTTCATCAGAAATTATAGGATGAATAACCATTTTAGTTTTTGAATTAATATAATATTGATGATATACTTCAGTTATTAAAGGTAAAAAATAATGAGATATTTTTTTTTTTCATTAGTTATTTGTAACTCTTCGTTCAAAGTACGATAAGTTATTGAGCAATACTTTTTTACGAGATAGATCTAATTTTAAAAACTCTTTGTTTTCCTAAAATGTTGTTTTTTAAGAAACAATTTTTTTTTTGTTTTACGTATCTAAGCTATTTTACCTCTTTAAACACAAAATTTTCACCGACCTTATTGTTTTTTGCCATTTTAAATTTAGCTTTAATTGTTTAAGTCGTAAAATTAATTTTGAATAAAGTCTTTTACATTAAATTAATTTTTTCCTGACCTACAAATAATTTTTGTCTAGTTATTAGGATGATTTCTAGAAGCCGAGTACCTTTTACGTGTTTTTGCTATCATTGATTGCATGGTTTCAATTGCATGGCACTCCAATCATATGACTAGAAACCAAACATTCGTGATCATTCACATCGATTACTAAAAAGCAATAATATTTATTTTCTAAAAAAATAAAACAAGGAATTATTAAGCAGCAATTTATAATTTTTCTAATAATTAATCTTAATTTTATTAACTTTATATGAAAAATAAAGTTCAATATTATTTTATATAAATATAAATGTCTCATGCCTCGCTTAGTTAGTTTTTTTAGAATTCTTAATACTCTATCAAATTATATTTGATTAAAGTAGTTGTAATTCGTAATTTGACGAAGAGGTTTTGAAGTAAAAATGCAAAATCATTATAATAGTTATATGGACTATTAAGAATTATATTATTAGGTGAGCTGTTTCGGTATTGCTTTCCGCGAATCTATCAACTGTAAACATCCTCCATGTGGTCCGCGTCAATATATAAATTATAATTCTATTGTATATTGTTTACCTTACGAGATATCTTAATGCAACGAGTTTTTGTTGAATATATACGGGTAAAGGAACAATACAATTTTGTATTGAAAGATGAGTGTTATATTATAGTGAAGTTTTCTCGAAAAGAATACTTATTCTTTGACCTAACTGATTGCTTGACCTATCTGATATCATATTAAGGTAGAAAAAAATAATCTAGCCAAAGGTTAACACTTCACCGAAAATATATTATTTTGTTATTTGCCGAAAATTTTATTAGCAGAGAATCCTAATATTGTTTTAGTTCCAGGTACAGCAATGCATAATTTAATGATGTTATAGGAAAAATATTGGATGGTAGTATGATTTCAGTTTTCCAGGCGAAATATTTAATATTATTTAATCGTTTTCTCATTCCTACGTCGAAGTTTGAGGTTGAATGAAGCACGTATTGAATTACGTATTAATTTATTTAACGATTCTTCATTACAGCTTCTGTTTTGAGTAAGTTATTAAGACATTTCTGACTTTCATATTATAAAAGTCTTACGTAGTTCGTAAAAATTACATTTTAAACAAACTGGATACCTAATTTAATGCGAATATCCTACAAAATTGTTAGAATAATTAAAATTATAAAAATATAATACCCAAATAATATTTGTCAATCATAATGATTGAATAAATGTTTAACTTTAATTGGAATTTAAATATTAAATTTAAAAGTCAATTCAATTCTAAATATATATTCTTTGCATTAGGTAAAATATTAAATTATTTATTATATTCCAAAAAGTATATTATTTCAGAAAAATCGGGAATTTCATATGTCCTCTGAATAAAAACAAGATGGATGCAATTGGACGTTTCGTTTAACTGGAGGGGAAAAAATATTAAGGAAAGATAGAATGACTTAATATTTTTATTGTACATCATGTTAGTCTTTCATCCAAATGTTAATAATTGATAATATATATTAATACCTAGTTGTCATTTAATATTCATACGAATTTTATATTATTTTTTTAAACTTAATTATATTTTATATTATTTTTTTAAACTTAATTATAACCATTTTTAAATATTATTATTTTTATGTAAATTTATATTTTTCAAACATATCGCAAAACATTGTAAATTTAATATTATGTTTATTATAATTTTTTTTTTTTCATAGTCTAATTGTTTATCTTATGTTTGTTTAAGATATATTATAGCAGGACCATAAAGGAAAATATACCTACAATGTACCATATACATAAAAAAAAATGTATAATATTTAGTTTTTAATATCCAAAACATTTTAATTTTGGCCATTAATATGTCTGCATAATTATTTGCAATCCTCACAATCTATTTAGTAATTGGAATTCATAAGAATTCAATCAATGACATTTTGAGTATTCAATAAAACAAAAATTAAATATATAATTAATATTATTAAATTTATCATTTATAAGTTGGTTAAATGTGTGCATAATAATGCACAGTTGTCAACATGAATACTTTTTAATTTGTTAGTAATTCAAACCATGACTTATTAAATTAATAAGAATCCTAGGTAGACATGTTTGTTTCACTGGCACTATAAAGTAGATTTTTTCCGAATGTTTTAAAAAGTCTTCCGATAAAATGTTTTCTTCGTCAAATTACGTACAAACAATATTAATAGACGGTTAGTAATTGTACAAATGCGCTCGGGTCTGCTCGGGTTAAGACCGTCGATTAGATCACCGCTGGGCTGCTAAATAAAAAGCTAAAAAGTTTTGAACCATGGTAGACAGAGAAACTGTTCGCCTTAAGCCTGGCTTAAAATGAGATGGAAAAACGACGATTGTAGTGTATATATTTTTGATGTGCTTAAAGTGAACGAACGTAAGATGAGGATAAGGGTTTATTTTCACGGGCGCGAAACCGGGCGTACTCGAGAGATAAACGAGTCGGAGCGGCGTCCCCCGGGGTAAACGCGTCCCGAAGAACGACCGACGAGTTCCATGCACGATTCCGACGCCAAGTTACGCACGCGCGTTCCGTACGAACTACACCGCGGTGGTGCAGAGGAGTACGGATCATTATTGAATCACGAGTGCGGTGTCGAGCGAGAACCGTCCGAACGTGATTTCAACCGTATTTTTTTTTTTTCTTCATTACCAACGCTGTAATTGAAATACTCTGCGCCCGGGCGGCGACGCGCTGCTCGTCTACGTCCCAGGTGCTCCGGCTTTTGTCAAGAACCGTGTTGGGCAGCGCGAGCGCGAACTTCGCAGAAGATCGACTCCGTTGCTTACGAGGTGTGCACGCGCGCGGTGTTGTCGTAGTCAGTCGCACGTTTCGATTCGGAAGGTATAATGCACGGGCGTGATACGGTTCAACAATACGCGCGTGGAAACGGACCGATCGCGTTCGAAAACGTACCGTCGACGGACGGACACGAGAACAACGCACTCGGCGCGCATAATGATGGCCGACGGATTCGTGCGTAAGGGTAGGAAAACATCATGTCGTCCTGCGTTGCGGTGTCGATCCTTTTTAGCTATCCGTCTCTGTCTCGGTTGTTCTGGTGGACCACGGTCGAGACGAATTGAATAAAACGACGGATCGCGTTAAACAATCACTGTTCATGGCCCATTACGTTTATCATTTGTACTACAACTGATCTTATTATTTTTGATACGTTTTTATTCTAATAAACATAGACAACAATGGCAATACGTTTTTGCAACGTTTCTTTTCTATTTATGTATATATATATATATATATTAATTTTAGAAAGAATAAAAAGCACTAGACTAGAATGGATGAGGCATGTATAGAAAGCAGATGGAAAACTAACGAATAGGATCATGAAAGGAGATATGGAAGGAATAAGACCACGGGGAAGACCGCGTCGAAGATGGATCGGCAGTGTACGGGAAACCGTGATGGAACTTACGCAATCAATTGATAATAAAATTGGAACATATCAAAGGAAAAAGAAAGAACTAATTTCAATAGTTAAAAGCCAAAACGGATTATAAAACAAAAAAATATGTATACAAATACAAAATATGTACCTACGTATAATTTTAAAAAGTTAGATCGGTACCTATATATTTGTTATGTAAATTCGATTAAGATGTACTATTTATTCTTGTAAATCGCCCATCTTTTCTCGAGCCCATTCGACGTTGATTTAAATAAATACATATTGCATTGGTACACAGTACAATATGCACTTTGTTCCGCAGCAGAACGCGTTACGTGCCTATCGGCGAACGACAAATACGTTTTCCCCTTGGCAAGACCAATCTGTTAATAAAGAATTTCCTCTCTCGATAATTACATACGTACGGTACACCGCGCGCATGACGCACAGAGTACACGGTCACCACGCCGGGTTCCGCGAAAAACTATAAAACGAATAGGATTCAACGGTAGAGAAACAACGTTACGTTATTACACAAAATAATACGTACGCAATAATGTTAATTGTTTATATAGTTTTATGCGTGTGTGTGTGTGTGTATATATATATATAACTAGGCTATAATTATTCTCCGAGCAACGTTAATTGCGCGGAGACCATACTATCATATGCGTATTACGTTTATTGCGCAAACTTTGTTACCGACAAAATTCACTTAATTGAACGTACTGCCGCACAAAACTGTACGCGGCGAACATATTTTTGTGATTTCACCGAAAACCTTTGCGTGGTGTTACGGCACCACGGAGTGCACAATGTTACTGAACCGAAAACTTTGGGCAAAACTTCAAGTCGCCATTAATTTGTACGGAAACCCCTATCATCATCATCCGTTTACGTTCCAACTCTTTTCATGATAGTTGCAACGATTCGCCGCTGAAGTGCTGCTGCTCCACCACCGTCGTAACCGCCTACGCCCGACAATCGTACTCCGATCGGCCTTTATCGTTACACTATCGTTATTAATTTTTATTAATTTACTATTTCTCTTTCTTCGCGTTCCACTCGTAGTGATGCACGTACACGGAACGTCGTGGTACGTTGTTACCGACGAGTCGCACGGAAAAGGGTCGCGGCATCTCATTCACAGCGTACGACCAACTGCGTTTCGCCGAAATCCTTGCACGGTCCGCGAACGCAATGCGTATTGATTCGGAGAAACGGTCGCGCGGCGAAGATCGAATTACGAAACGCGCGATCGCAAAGTTTCCCCTCTTCAAATGTCGATTGTAAACACCGCGTCTTACGCAGACGTTCGTTTTTGTACGTGCGCGCAACGCCATGTGCCGTAGTTGTACGGTGTTGATGTACCGGTGTTGAACACGGAGAGACGACCTTTGAGGATGACGAGAAAAACGACAAATTTTAATACGCGGTCTGCGCATCAGGTCCACGCGCTGCAAATTTTACAGTACACCGGGCGACGAAAATGTTTCACGCGATAGCGGTAACAAAAAGAAAAAAATTCAACAAAAAGTAGAGTTTTTCTCTCTAAAATTCACCGTTCAAACAACTCGGATAAAAACTAACGTATTGTTCACACGAATCTCGTAAATAGTTTCGGATTAACCATACGGTTTTAAACGTTTCAGTGTCGTTCGTTCATACGTGAGAAAACCGCTGTCACGTGAAACACTGGTCACCCGGTCCCTAACGCATTTGTGTTTGCGTACACGATGGGGACGCGAGATCAGGACAACTGTCAAAAACTTCTAAAGCCGTTCAGCATTTGTTCCGATAGAAATTCAGACGGTAATACTCGCAGGTTTGTTCTGAACAAAATGAACGAGAACAATTTTCAAGATATTTTTCGACGTGAATTTTATGTAGAACGCATTGTGTTCCATGACGATATTCATCCGCACGTGTGCACGTAATCCGGATATGAATTAAACATACATCCATTATAGTTATATTTATGTACAGGTACTGCATCAGTAGACACACCCAATGACGTACGTATGATTTTTCAATGGGGGGGGGGAGGGAATCGAAAATAAATATTCATTTAAAAGTCGTAAGTTTAAGTTTCAAAAATAAAGAAATTACTATCTCGGTTCTTACTTATATTAAGCGTAAAATAAAATATATATATATATATTTGAAAAAAAAAACATAGAAGTAAACGTAATTATAAAAATAATTACAATAAAATACATCTTAATTTTGTCCAGTCTAATAATTGTAGTCGCATAGTTGATGATTTTGAAAGTT
Organism: Sipha maydis; assembly: GCA_034509805.1. NCBI lineage: Eukaryota > Metazoa > Arthropoda > Insecta > Hemiptera > Aphididae > Sipha > Sipha maydis. Next base: position 56,089 of record JASXSY010002740.1, read on the forward strand.
GTTGTAAACTTCAATACCGTAAGTAAGTTACGTTCAACATCATAAGTAAGTTTTTTTTTTTGTTCATATTTGCTATAGCTAATCCATTAAAACGTTACTATAAGCACGATTTCAAACGTTTCAATATTGGAAATGTACTCCCTGGTGTAGCTGAAAAAATAACCTAACGATGCTTTCACTTTTGGTGACATCACTTCAGTTTTAATCATATATATGGACTGTGGTTGTAAATTGTAATAGTTAGGTAAATACACGACTAAAATATAAAGCTCGGTTATCTACACAGTGATTTTAAAATACTATCTAACTTGTGGATAAATACAAAAACAAATAATAATTAATGTGGCCAATACGGGAGAGGGCTTCATCACGTCAGCTCCTTTCTGCGTACGCCATTGCACACACCTCTACACTCCTCGAATCGCACAATTGCTGCGCAGCATCGGTTCTCATCATTCAACAGTCACAAACATTGAACTATCCATTTGAGTCAGATAACACACCAAATTGATTCAGATTATTATTCTACTGTTATAAAGATGTTTGAACATTGACGACTTAATGAACACATGTCTGTGTCATTTTCAAAAGGTTTCCATATCATATACATATATTTTATTTCGTGCATGCTTAACGAGGCAATTTTCATTTTAGTTTAGTAATTAAATGATAATTATTACCATTAATATTCAACATGTGGTATTTTAACAAATTAAATTAATCTTATACAATAAAATGGTATTCATAAGTACACGCTTATACAAAATGGCCGCATTTTAAGCCTTTTTAATTAAAAAAAAAATCAAAACAGTTTCATAACTTAAATGTGTAACAGTCCATTATTATGTGCAAAACGTTTAAAAAGAAAAACAGTGCAGATTCAACATTCACGTTTTAGCTGCTATAATTTTTACGCTTAAACCGATAATTCTAATCCTGCGAACTGTGAAGAGTAAGGATCTTCCTACACACGCGTGTATCATTGAAATTATAACTAAAATACGTACAGGCAATTCAACTAGAATACTTTTCGAATGGTCGTTTGAGATATAAAGGACTTCCTGGTCGTTCTGCGGTACTTCCGTCCAAACGAATTTCAATGGAAAATGTGTCACGCTACGTGGTAGAGATGTGCATTTCACTGGTATCGAATAGAACACACACTGTGGGCGTACTCGCTTATAACCGACAATCGAATCGATGCACGGCCGTGCGGTTTCGGTACTATTGCGGTCATCTGTTCCGGAGCACGTGGGGACGACGCGACAAACAAGTCAAGGACTCCACGGAACTACCAGGGGTGGTTTTTAGGGGGGGCATAGGGGGCGAGACATCTAACTGTTTATTTCGTAAAATATTTTTATTGATGCAATTATGCACATGCATAATTTGTATAAATGTATACTATTATGAATTTATATGGTAATATTTTGATCCAAATTAATTATTATCTGATAACGAAATCATAAAATTTGATAACACGATAGGAAAGTGTAGTGAGAACCACGGTTCTACCTGCTTCACACCACCTAAACAATAGCTACACTAATTTTCGCTATATATACTTGCCGACTAATTTTAATATTGTTTAAATATTTATAAAAAAAATATTGCCCTACCCCCAGGCAAATAACTAAAGCCGCCCCCTGGGGACTACAGAAATTGCCGACGGCAGGACAATCGGTTTGCGGGCGGAGGGATTTTTTCGCGCACGACGTACGGCCGGCGAGATTTCGTCGCGTGCGCGTATTACGTGTTCGATGTCCGTGTGTAACGTTTTTCGATAGCGAGCCCGGTGACGTCAAGCACAAACCGCACTCGGACACGAAGACGGATGCGTTCGGTGCGATGGCGCGGATTCATTCAAGACATACTTATGACGCGCTGTTACCCCGCTGTCGCCGCGTTGTCCGCTCGTCCGTCTCGTCCGTCTTTCCGCGCTCCGGGTCGGCGGTCGCGAACGTACGATGTACGTTTTATTTATCGATTTAATCCGCCGACAACGAGCCATTGTTTCTCCTAGCTTATTATTACTATTATTATTATTATTATTACATAGGTTGTTTTTTCATTTATTTATTTATTATTTTTTTTTCGTATAAGCCCCGCAGTCTCGTTCTGTCTCGAATAAATATTTAATAATGTTGCGTATCCGATCCCCGTGCGGGCAGTCACATTCGGCGCGACGGAAGAAACCTGCAGCACGCATTTCCAATTCGCAACGAACACGCGGCCAACGTACATCCAATACAAAGAAACGTATCGCATAATATAGGCACGAGTGAAACGCGCAGTATTTATAAATCTTCTTTTTTTTTCCCCCATTATTATTATTATTATTATTAATCTCCGAACAAAGTCTATTCACGTATTTCACTCGGTCGGGGTTATATTTGATTTTTTTTTCCTGTATACACATACCCACAACAGATCTCGTCCGATCTTTCAATGCGATTCATTTCACGAGGTTCTTCTCCCGCGACGTGCACACACGACGCGCAATATTCTATTCCGGTAAAACCTGATTAAAATGACCGGCGTCTTTGCGGGGCGACCCTACTATTCAGCTGTCAAATCCGAATTTCAAGCGCGTCCGTGCACCAGGGGACCCTAAATCCCGTCCCCGAGGTGAATAAACGCGTACGCGTACGGGCGAGGAAGTAGCGAACACGATTCTTTTCGGGACGACCGGACAAAGTTCCCATCGCGACGCGCAGAGCAGTCCATTTTTCCACCGCGGCCGGCACGCAATCATCGCCCGTACAGGCCGCGGCGCGGTCCCCTCGAGGCTCTCTCCGAAACGTAAATGCGCGTGCGTCGTGTACATATATAAATATAAAAGTACACACATGTGTGTACACAATGACGAGACGTGCGCGAAAGGTCGTTAACGCAGTCGATTACCGGTTTTCCTATCGGAAATCGCGCGCAAACGTTTATTTGTTTATTTTTTATCAATAGGTGGTAAGCCTAACCGAACGGTGCGTGTGCGCGATCGCGCGCACCCGTCGCCTCCGGTCTAAAGGTTAAAAAACCAACGCGAAAGACCAATAGTTTCTTTTGTTATTGTTATTATCGTTTACTTTTTTCGCCCTCGCCCGCCGCTATTCGACGGCCAAGATGAATCGTTCCTTTACGACTTCTTGGTCAAATACAGACCATGGCGATACGTCGATTTTATACGACATGTAATATATAAAAAAAAAAATAATACAGTGCTCGGAGAGAATTTTGATTTGAACGCTTTTCGATTTTTCCGCGGCCAAGTAGTGCGTATTCTTTACGTTGTACTCCGATCACCGAGCGATTCCGTAAAAAATTAGTTTTTGTCCATTGACTCAAGTTCTGTGTAATTATTTCAATTTATCCAATGAAAATGGTCCGATAAACGAATTTATAATTGGATCAATTTTCTCGCAGACGGTCTCGACGAGACTATTCACCCGGGTACGCGTACACAAAACAACGTCTTAATTTGTACCGTGTTTGTGGACTATGTAATAAATAACAAACTTCGACCCAGACACGGAATACGCTTCGAACGGCGGTATATTTGTAGGAGCTTTTAGATAAATTATTTTTCGAAACACACTTCGCAAACTCTTTCTATTTTATTTCCGTCTAATGATCCGTTTCGGTTTATGGCAACACGCTTTCCAGGCAAAAATCGTTTCTGCGAAACGATCGCATATTGGACCAAAAATAAAATCGTACGACGCGGACAAATGAATTATTCCGTTTGCAGCCGACAGTTATTATTCCGCCCGGCTACGGTGTCCGAATTCTTCACGCATGCGTTTTATTTACTCTTTACACTGTAGCGTACATACACGTAACTAATGGCGAGCGGAAAATTATTTGGTTAGTATTTTATCGTACATTCGCATCGTTAAAAATAATTAAGCGAGAGATTGAACGCGACCAATTCGTGGGCCGTTCGTACAGCCAATTTAAAATAACGAAATTACCGCCGTATTGCGTGTTTCAATAATATTTTCCATTCGTTTTTTTTTTCTCATTCGCGAAAACGCCCTCCAGAAAATTTGAGTACAACGTACAAAGTCCTGTCAATATATTATGTTTGTACAATTTGTCGTCAGCCGAGTGCAAAGGGGAAACGCGGAGCCGCCCATAGCAGTGTATGAGGAACTATAAATATATATATATATACACAATATAATACGTTGTACGCACACGCATGCATGTAATACGCGTACGTCACGCACACGATAGCAGTGAACGATTTCAAATGTGTGAGCGTTTTTTTTATTTTTATTTTTTTTTATTATATATATTTATATATATATAAAGAAAACGTGTCGGCTAAAATGCAAGTTCTTTGCTGGGGTCCCGGAACCTCGCAGCTGTTGCGCTACGACGATAAAAAACGGATATCCGGCCAAAAATGGGAAAAATATCCCAGATTGTTTATTAGGAATACGATATTGTAATGCAGAGAAAAATGGACACAAAAATTGAAAAAAAATAATATCATTATTCATTTACGATGCGATAGAAAATAAAAATAAAATAAAAAACAAAATCAGTACGCAGTAATACGAGTGTTGTTCGCGCAATGACGCTCACGCTTTACACACATTATGTGCACGCGAGAGTGCACTGCGACATCATAATTATATGTTAAACCGCACTGCAATCGACTATAAACCTTGCACCTGCTGTATGCAGTGCAACGCCAGGGTGATTTGGGCACGAACTCGAGCCCCCTTGTCCCTCAGATCGTCCGCGTGTTCCCTGAGCTTCTTGGCCCGGAACCGGATGAACGTCAGCGCCTCGTCCTTGGTGAACTCCACGTAACAGCCCAGGCCCACGCACACCATGAACTTTTGCACGTCCACGTTCGCCTGCATGTAAAAGTCGCATCCCACGTTGACGCGGGTCTTGAGCGGTTTGCCGGCGGGTACGTCGGCCGCCAACCGGGTCATCGTTTCTATGGTCGTGTCCATCCGCTCCAGGTCCATGATCTCCTCGTTGACAGCCTCCAACGTGGTGAATATCTGCTTCAGGTTCTCTTTGAGTACGTCGTTGATGAACGTCTCGAACTTGGCGACTTTCTGCTCGATCAATTCCATCGACGACGTCGACGGCGATGACATTTTATACAGTTGATTCGGTATCGCGTATGACTGATCCCACCTTGTTGATCTGAAACAGGACCACGAAATCTTAGACTACAATGGAAACGCGTAACATTAAAAATACATTTTTCATTGTCAAAATGTAATAGTTTAAATGTAAAATGTTCGACTTTATACTAGGTATATATAGGTATACAAATAAATCTCGGACATCTTATTGTACCATACACATATTCCCAGTCAGTTTGGTTGGAACGCTCCAGCGAGCGATTAACACGCAGAGTACGCTCCTGCAGTCGTCGCCACGTTTATAATTTCATCGAACATTTCGAGAACGTCGTCTATGTAATATTCTGTACGCGTTAAAACGACGAACCCGATACGGGGGCCTCGTAATGCGTTTTCGATGTTTTTTTTCCATGCGCGTTATTCCATTTCACTCTCACTCCCTCTCTCTCTCTATCTCTAGTATGTGGGTATACATATTCATACCGTGTAGTATAATATGTGCAGTGTTGTTACAGCCCAGCTGCGGGCAACGCACTATAACTCATTTAAACTTACAGTTGTTTGCGTTTTACCGGCAAAAGTATGCAGGGAGACGTGCCAAAAACCACTTTCATCGTCCCATTATATTTTATATGTATACAGGATGAACTCGAGGTCACAGTGTAGCAGTCCGTGAGGGCGTTGGGTTTCCTGCAGCAGCACACGCGTTCGGGGATAATAATTATTATAATAATAATAATAATAATAATAATAATAATAATACCTATTGACGTCCTCCCCCTCCTCCCCTAGCGAATGAGAACTTAAATTGTGTGCTCGGCGGTGGTCGCACGGACGGGATCCGTGCGCTGCTCGCAGATTGATAGAACGCGCCCATTAGGTCATTGGGTGAATTAATACGAGTCTAATGCCCGACGATAGTGTGAAATACATTACGGGCAATCAGTTCGACTCGTTAACACGGAAAGATTGCACGTGTTGTTTAGTTGATCGAAGATCAATGGAATTGTTGTCACTGTGACGCAACGCTCGAGTTTTTCGTTCAACTCTCGTTTCGTCATCATAATTTTCTTTCACGAGCACATACGCATAATGTTATGTATTTTACAAACACCGAAAAGCGAGACGTTTGAAGAAATAAATAAAACAACAGTATAATAATAAGTTGCCGCACAGGAAGTTTGTACAGTTTGTTTGTACGTTTAGGAAAAATAAATAAGTACAGACAGACAATATTATCTGAATATATGTTTCCGGTTATTATTCCTTGATGCCGAGGCAACATTTTAACTTTTTGTATTTTTACGTTAGCACGTTTACCGATCTAAGTACTTTTTAAATGCAATAATAATACTTGTACAACACTCTGTCTTAAAAATGTGCCTCGTTGTTATCGTTTTGTAACGAACACATACCATAACTAGGTACTTATTTGTACAGTACATTTTTTTATTTTTATTTCAAAAAATTTGATAAGCTTATTTCTTACACCAAATTAATTAAAAGTTTGATAACATTTACATTGTTTTATCTTAATATTTACCAGTTAAAATTAAAAACCAATTATTACAAAAATTAAATAATAAGTACTTTTTGAACAATGTTCTAGGTCAGATATTTGCAGTTTAATCAATATTTATTGCGAGAAAATTAATAAAAGTAGGTCGTGAATAATTAAAGTACTAATCGTAGTATTAGTATGTTAAGAAATCCTGTATCAGCATAGAGTCTAATTAATAACTTCAACTAATATAACAGTTTATTTATGTTTTGGTCAACAATAATTTTGTTTAAAACAAAAGGTTAAATTTCTTGAATTACAAACAAAATAAGTAGAAATAGTTAATAAATACCTACCTAAAAATAAATACATGACAGCTGTGTAAAATACAGTGTAGTTATGTATGTGTGAAAACTGAAAGTTTTCTACAACTATTTATGTAAATGTGTCGTGACATTACTCGAATGCTTAAAAATAGTTACGTGTTTAATAATACTTTCAATCAGGAAATCATAATATTATAATCTTGATTGTTACAAAATTAAAATTAAAAAAAAAAATTTTTTTTAGATAACTTTTTTAAATTCCTAGTCAAGTTCCACTAATAGGTGAGTTCTTGTTTAAAAATTTCATATTCATAATTTATTTATCACGTATTCTAATTTTGTTACTTGTACAGATTGTGTGTTTCTAAATGTAAAAAAAGAAAAACATGATGATAGTTTAATAGGTTTACGTGAACACGTCGAATGTGTTAGGTTTTCGTTGATTATTGCAAAGTAGTAAAGTAATTAGTAAAAACAATGGGTCACATAGTATCCCAATAAATTCAATTGTCTAAACGATAGCTATAAAATTCGGTTCACGAGCATGATCTATCATGTTATTAAAAAAATGACAATCATTACAAAAAGACAAACAATTCAGAATAAATAGAAATACAAATTAATGATTTTTAAAGAAATTCAATATTTCAATTATGCCATACATAAAAATGTTAACTTAAAACTATGAATAAAAACTATATTCCAATGAATCTGTTATATATTATTTTATAAAAAAAAATACGTTTGCTACCTACTTTAATAAGTATTAAAAAAAAAAAGGTTTATTTCTGCAAAATAGCTGTTCTTAAAAAAAAATTGGGAACTATTTTTGTATAATTTTTAACAAGTATAAAATCGCTGACTTTGAAATAGAAAAAGAGGCAAAAGAGGCCAAGAAGAACAAAATAATATGGAAAATATTTTTCATAATTATATACTTTTAGTTTATACAAAGGTTGTCGACCCCAAATATTTAAGAGAAAGGCTAAGGAGAAGAAGAATTATATACGTTTAGTTACTGATTATGAATGATTACTATAATTTTTTTTTTATTAGAATAAAGGCTTCGACATCAGAGGTTATTAGATTGTAGAGGTTTTACAATGATTATGTTATGAGTAATTTAGTAGCTTAGAAATAAATTTTACATAGTTATATATATATAGAGAATATTTATATTAATCATAGTTTATAATAAGTTAGAAAGTTTAGTGGCATTAAAAAAATTGAAGATTGCATCGGTGTTGGTCTCTCCAAGTGCTTCTTCGATGTTGGTTGGGTGGTTTAAGATGCTTCCTTCATCATTATATTTGGTACAGTGGAATGTGAGATGTTCCATTATTGGTGGTAGGTTAATTAACATTGCTGTCAGGTAGAATGTTCTTCATGGTTGAGTAGATAAAAGTGAGTGAGATATGTATGGCCAATTCTGACTCTTGTGGTGACCGTATCTGCTTTACGAGCTGTGTTAGTGGGAAGTCGCCATTTCATAATGGTTTTTTTTATATTTTTTTATTTGTTATTGGAAGTATTGTCCCATTGAGATTGCCACTGCTGAGTGGAGATACGGTTAATTATTCTTGATACGTCTTTATATGGTAGCGAACGTATAATGGTTGATTCAGCGAATGATATAGCTTGGTTTGCTAATAAGTCGACTTCATCGTTACCTTTAACACCGGTATGTCAGGGAACCCACATGAACTCAATAGTATTTTTTGAATTAGCTATAATGTTAATTATTTGATGAGAGATTTCATTTGATGGATTGGAAGATTGTAAAGAGTTTAAGGCACTGAGGGAGTCGCTTATGATAAGAGCTTTATTAATGTGGATGGATTCAACATAGATAATTGCTTCTCTGATGGCAATTATTTCAGCCTTGAAGATACTGGCTTCTGTAGGTAATTTGTATAATCTTTTTATTGATCCAGATATGAATGTACAGCCTATAGAATTTTTTGATGTATCTGTATGTATATGGTTAAAGTCATGAAAATCAGAGTTTAAGGTTTCATTGAAGTTCTAGGTAATAATGGAGTGAGGATGGGAGTTTTTGTTGAAATTAGATAGTTGAGTGTGAACTAGAGTAGAATAGAGCTAGAATGGATTAGATAAAAAGGAGACGATGTTTCGATATTGAATTGGTAGTTTGATTCATTGAATATGCGTTTTTTTATTTCCATGATAGTTGCTGGTTCTTGGAACTTACTAATTTGGGTTGGAGATTTGAATAACTAGTATTTTGCTTGGTCGGGGTAACTGAATTTTTTAGTTAGGAATTTTAATATGTCTTTATCTCTTCTGATTAAAAGTGGGGATTCACCTGAAACGTATAGAATGCTGTCTATAGGGCTTATACGAAAAGCACCAATAGCTAGTCTGATTGGTTGTGAATTGGGTTGAGGATATGTTTAATGTTTGATTTGGCTGCATTATACATAATGGAGCCGTAATCTATTCTTGATAGTATCAGTGCGTTATAAATTAATATTAGGCTGTTTTTTCGGCTCCCCATGTGTGGTAGGGGAAAAAATAAAAATAAAAAATATATATGTATGATTATTGTAATATATTTTAATAATAAATATGGATAGCTACAAATGACGACCCTATAATTATTCCTAAAAATATAACTTTAAGTTATTGCATAACAATACAAGGTAATAGTACCTATATATCTATTATAAAATAATAACATCTAATTACTAATTATCGTAGTTTTAAACATATTTAGTGAGTGAATTGGCTTATACAATTTAGAGACTAATTTATTTCAGAATAACTTTGAAGATTAGAAAAAAAATAAAAAATTGTGTTGAAAAAAAATTAATGAATTTCTAATTGTTATTCTTTCATACTGAAACGTGAGTAGCATAAAGCGTAACATAATATAATATAATGTATACATTAAACATTATTGCGTTTGCATTTTAATAAAAGTAGTTAAATACAAAAATTAATCATCAACAATCTTAAAATTGTATATAAAAGTATATATTATATTATAAAATAAATTGGCTGTATAATTGAATGTAATGGGTACATACTTATAAACTATCATTAATTCATAGAACATATACGTTGTGCTATCATTATTTTTAACGAATTGACAGAACACGTTAGAGTGAATTAATCCGTGATAAGGTCTCTCGATCATAAATTATTTTTTTAACTACAGTCGTTTATATTTATTATTATTATTATTATTATTTTGTTATTATTAAATACATCACTCAATAATTGTAGGTAGTTGTCAAGTTTACTCGAGAGTCAAGTAAACCACCATTAAAAACGGCTACAAATGGCAAACATTAATTTTACAAAATGTACACTAGTGGACAATAATAATGATCGAGCATGCATAGTGCACAGCCCAACGTTGAATGGCGCTAATGTTTGAAGAATATTAATAAAATCGAACGCTATCATACTATTAAAAATTCGCGATAAATTTAACGGCATGGAATAATAACTTCTAAGAATGTACAAATGATACACAAATAAGGTAAGTACTGCGAGTTGATTTTTAATGAAAAACTTTATGTTATACAAACATCAATACTTTCATCATTGCATAAACCATCAACGTTGCCGTTAATCAAAGTTTCTTTGAATACTACAATCATATTTGTGTAATAAATAAATCGGGCATGTTCGATCAGTGTGCTTTCGACATTTAAAACACGTGGAAAATAGATTGGCCAAAGACTTTTCTGGGAAAAATACTATAGTCCCTCGGTACACGGTACGTGAGATAGTTTTTGTATGGTTCGTAACGTTAGTTAAACTGCAATATTGCGTTTCTTATTATGCGTACGCATATGTTACAGTATTCAAGCGTAATAATAATGAAAATTTAAAAGACTATAATGTTTATTGTTTTGTCATTTTAGAGATAAAATAATAAAATAGATAAATATTCTGTTTCAGAATTTTATCTTCAAAAAAAATAACGATATTTTTGTCGTGCGTACGTGAAATAAACGCGACGAGTGTTTTTTATTTTTATTTTTTATTATGCATTAAACATAGAGAGAAAGATAAGAATAGTTTTCTGTGTATACACATCGACAATGGTAAGTGTGGTGTTATAATTTACAATACTTTTATCCTTATACACATAGTTTTACGCCCTATAAAGATAATTGCATACATAACATATATAGAGCCGCATCGGTTTATGCATTAACGTTTAACGGTTTCACACGTTATTCGTGCACGCACCGTCTCCAGTACCGTAGTTGTATAGAAAATTTCTGCATTTTTTTTTGTTCGCGGTGCGCTATTACAGAACAACGTGATGCAACATCCGAGTGATCAGAGATCGTCATCATTGTCCACGATTTCGGGGCGTGCGCGGTTTTCGGTTTCTTTTCGCTATTTCTCACCTCACCGCTGTTGCCGACGATCGCGTGCTGCGTCCAGAGATCCATTGAATCGGCAATACGGCACGCTACAGAATCGCGAAGACGACCGCGGCGCGTCCTTCACCGCTTCGTCGGTGGTGTTATCGGAAGTTTTGCAGACCCAATCCCGACAACCCCCATCTACACCACCAACCGCCGCGCGAGCTAACCCGAAACACGGTCAGTACCGACCGCGACAATACATTACTTAATGAGGTTAGTGCGCGGCAGAACGTTTCCCACCCTACGCGGCGGTGTCAAGTCGCACAAATGTCGGCAAAACGGAAAAGGGATTTCACGCGAATGCCCTATCCGGCCCCGCTGAGCAGAGGGAAAATCGCGTCCAATTATCGGTCAGTCTAGGCGGCAACTGCGGCGGCGTCGCAAATTCGGTCATCGGTGGCTTCTCTCGCGCAGTGCACGGATTCGAAAAAAACTTGACTAACAGATGAAAAAAATAAAATAATCTACGCTTACGTTAAATTTCCTAGTTGCACCCCCTTGCACCCTTCTCACGGTGTCCATGGATAGGTATATATATATATATATATATATATTGTTACTTATAGATTATATCATTATTTGTATCCATTGTAGGTATACCTTATGAAAAAAAATACTTGAGTATGTTTTTAATTTCGTCAATTTTGTTGCATTGATAATTACATGTTATATAAAAAGTATTATACAATAATTGGTAATTGAAAATATTTAATGGAAATCAGGTAAAAAGCGATAGTGTATCACTTTTATATTTTGTTTTTAAACTTTATAAAATAAAAATGTTAATTTAAAAAATAATATTATTTCATAGTATATCTGAAAATAAATAAATCATAAATGAATATTTATTGTTACTACAATTAGCACGATATTAATATGAGCAATAGCAATAGCAAATAACACGTACAATAAAGAATCTCATAATTTTTATCAAAACCCAATGAGAAACTCGAAAAGCTACATTTACTTCGGTATATATTATTATATATTTATGCCCAGGAAAACGATTCAGTTGAAATAATACACCAAGAATAATGAATTGTTGTAATTTAATTTTAAAGTTCTCAGCGCTTAGAGTTTTATATACACAAAATTTTAAATTCTGAACTTATTTCTAATTTAATGACAATAACATATAGCTTATTCTCGTTGGATTACAAAAACTTAAAATTCATTTAAATCATTGATTAAAAACACTATTTAATAATTTAAGCGCTTCTTTTGGTCTTTTACATTAATTTCAATTAAAATATTAAACTATAATTAGAATTATTTAGTTTAATATGAGAACATTTTTTAATATTTTTACTCTAATTAATATTCCATACAGATATTATTCTTTATTTTAAATATCAATTATTGTAAAGATTATGCTTGTGGGAGCTCAGTCTTTGGTAAAACTTTGAATATTAAAAATAAAAATAAAACTATATACAAAAGTCAAAAAGTCTATATATTTACCTCATCTACACAGCTACATCGGTATATGAATCGAGTACTTACATAGTTTTAAAATTAGACTATAAAGATAATAACAATTGTTTCATAATCGTTGTATTTCTACATTATTATTTCTACGTTATTTTCGATATTTTTGTTTCAAGTTCATATCGAAAAATAATTGTCGTTAACTTAAAACTTGCTATTAAAGCAAAACTATATAACATTTCCTTAGTTTCTTATCAAAATTATTTTTATTGCCATTTCGATATACACAGGTAGATATCATGCTAATTATTTTACCACAGCTGTAACTGCATTAATAACTGAAGTGCTTATAATAATCATGATACACCACATTTGCACAATATGATGAATTCGTCCTTCGCACCTGTGAAGTTGTCATAGAGCCTGTATAGTATGTACTACATAACTACAACCTAGTGGCGTATTTGGGTTAGTTTTTCAGGGAGAAGAGGAATAATCTGTACATTTCATTTTGATGTATTGACGTACAAAACATTCAGTATTTTAAAAACAGGATATTTTAATCAATACGAAACTTAAATAACAGAATAATAGAATCAACTTTCATATAAACTATAATAAAAATAATCTATTAACATAGAATATTGATTATTAATTATAACTATAGATAATATATATTTTTCTTATTATCTATAGCTACATACACACCTTCAGTTCTTAGTTTAAAATTGGCTGAACGTACTAGGAGGTTCAAGCAAGTCTCCTTATATGTGTATGCCAAAATTGAAGACTCGTTTGGTCTCTGGCATGAGCGGAACTGATCGCGTTTGATTTTTCGAGTTAACATGAACAACCATGCACACGTCAAATCGTCGGTAGAGGACATTTCGATTATAGCAATCGCACTTAACTCAAAGACAATAATAGAAATGAGTATGTTGTCAATTATGCTCCGATTTACTTGAATACATACACTTTAAGTTAAATTTGAACTGAAGCTTGAACCGCTCTAGAGGACCGTTTACGATTATAATACAGAACGTGACATTGATGGGAAAGATAGGCGAGTAGTCATAAACTCAGTTAACTTATAATCACAGTTTACACAAATAAAAAAAAAGCCTTAGACAGAAAATGCCCCGATCGCCTTCTCCCTTAAATACGCCACTGCTATAGTCTATATAGATTTTATAGCAGTTATTATGTGTGTGAACGAGATCGACGGGAATAACAGTAACTTAAACGTTTAAAATAGCCGAGATCTCTTAAAAATCGAGTAGACTGTGCATTTTTCATTTTCGCGACACGCGTACTAATTTTAGCGTGGATTGTACGTACAACAGTAAAATTGATAAAATTCTCCAACAAGCATTGTGCGGGAATAGTTAAATTTTTCGTAAAACCGTTCGAAAACAATGGGATACGAGACAAATTTGTATAACAATTCGCCCTGTTTGATCGGCACGAAAACTTACACGTGCATTCGAATATCCGTAACGATTTTTGTACACCTCAGCGTCACTATGTAAATAAATATATGTATATTGAACATATAGACAGATAAAAACGGTTCGTTTTCTCTCCAAACCTTTTCGCGTCGTAACACCACTACGTATATTACGCATTTTATGTGTACGGGTACGCGTTTCGTAAGATTCGATTATCGTCTTCGTGAAACGTAAACGTTTCCACCGTAAACTATAAACACACTCCTCCGCGGGTCGAAACGCGATTTTCTTGTAAATTTTCAACATTTCATTTCGACCGGACGAAAACTCTATTAATAATGATAATATATTGTGATCTCGGTCGGAAACGAAGCGGACGGGACGGTCCACTGCTGTCTGCAGACGAATTCGTATAGTTGCCACCGCTGTACGCCCCAGTTATTATTACTGTTGGACAACAGCTGTTCGTTGAAAACGCAACATTACCGAATTATATTATTTTCATGTAATAGTATGCATCAGGGTCGACATTGTTACAAGTAATTTACGAGAAAAAAGTTAAAAAAATTTTAAAAAATAATCCGTACGTGTATCTGTATTACAAACGTATGCAGTTTTCACGCAAACGGTATATTAATGTAAAGTATATTTTTTCGACCACATGTATGTGTACAAACAAAATACTAACTTTTATCAATTAATAGAATACAAACTTTTGCTGTGTCTGGAGAAAACAAAATTACTTACGATCATTACATAGTAATAATTAAATGCCACTTGTTAAATGAACTTTCGTATATATATATATGTGTGTGTGTGTGTGTGTGTGTGTGTGTGTGTGTTATATGTGTATTAATAATAGCATCGTTCACGCTTCGCATAATAAAAAAATAAAAATAAAAAATAAAATAAATTAAGTTAAAAAACTGTCTATTTTCTAGCAAAAATACTATTCTACGCTCTCGTACGTATACGTAATCAAAATGTATATATATATATATATATATATATATATATATATATATAACATTTATTAACATATATTATATGTGTGTGTGTGTGTGTGTAACCAATATGAATATGTATTAGTAAATGTTGTTCGAATAAATTTCTTGTATCAGACGAAATTATAATAAAAAAGTTAAAATAATAAATACAGATAAAAAAACCTCGACTGTGTATTATATCCTTGTTAATTCAATTTATATAATCCGGCCGCGAGGGACCGAAATTCTAATATCGAGGACGAGTGACCCTCCTTCCCCTACCATGGAGTTCTACTCGCTTATGCCGACAAAGTTTTCCTTTTTCACCATTTAAAATATACTCCCCCCTCCCCATATACCCTCGGCCGATACTATTACGGTACATAGTAGCTGAGAGGAAATTTCGAGCCGTTGAAGAGTGGGAAGAAACCCCGGGCTATGACGTAGGAGGGTCCATGAGAGAGGAAACATTTTTTTCTTTCTTTTTTAATGTATTGTCAGCGGGTTCTGAAGCTCTCTTCTCACAGCACGAGCGTGTCTAGTTTTCGAAAAATGTTTACTTTTGTTGCCCTTTAAAAAGCTTGTGGACTTTATGTTCATCAATGCACGTGGCTACAATTTAATTACTGTTATGCGTGTATAAGTATGTAACATAGATGTACATGCAGAACGTATATATTATACATAATTATTTTATTATACGGGTTTTCAGGTTTAACATTTTTATATAACGCACGTAACATTTGTTCTAGAGCTTATTTTTACGAGTAATATACGTAAAATAGAAATGTATGACGGACCCTTCTATGCTATCGTTTTTTTGTATCTTATTACAAACATACTTATATAAATATTTATACGCACGAAAATGTGATCTGTTTAATTCCATTACGTAAAAATATCATAACTTATTCGGAATTATAAAATCAGGTTATTCTTTTCTTCTGACGTTTTACATTAATTGATATGAATTTGGTAGGTATATGATTATTCACAAAGAATATTGGCAGCAACAAAAATATAAAGTAAAATATTAAATGATTGAATATTGTAATTATTGATTGTTATTTATCGAACCAATATTATTATCTTATTTTTTATCGCAATATCTATCGACATTGGTGATTGCTATTAGCTCACTATTATCGTTTTTAATTGATTGCAGTTTTGTTTTAATTATAATTTTTTTTTTTACGAAGAACCTGTTTACAATCGCTTTTTATAATTTTCAATTGATTCATTATTACATACTTATTTAACGAAAATATAGAGAATGTGTATTCGTAATTCTCCTAAATGGTCCATAATTAGAAAGATTATTTGGTTTCAGGTACTTGTATACATTAATACTAAATAATGGTTAATTTTTTTTTTTTTATCTAATGAAGCTTATGATAAACAATATATAAAAAGATTTAATCAAATCCGTTCTCAAATGAATTATTTGATTTCAAGTGAGGTCAATTTTAAATTTAACAAATATTTCAGAGTATACGTACCATATTTAAATATACATTAAACGAATAACTTTGAGTAAGAAAAGAATTTCATTGACAACTGGATATATACATTAATAAACTTAATATTAATTTAAACATTCATTATTACATTAAAAATGAACAAGAAATATGCTCACAAGAGGTTATGTAAATTAATGATTTTTTTTATTTTAACAGATAATTTAAAACAAAAATCTTATCTCTTTCGAAATTATTTTTTATGTTAAAATTTAATATATTACAAATAATATACAGATATATTAAAAACATATATAATAAATAATAACTAATCGGCATATAAGATTAAAATATACGATTAAAAACCTAGAAATGTTGAATATAACTAGAAACTATTATTTTATTTTATTAAAAACGTATAAGTACATAATATTTGATAAATGTATAAGATAAACAATCTTGTATTTTTGATTATAACGTATTTGTATATACGACAGTTAATTTACTACATAAATAAATGTATTAACTTTGATAGCCAATTTTATTTTAAACATTTTAATACATTTTTATTTTTTTTACTCAAGATTTTTAAACAATTTTCAAGGAATTGGTTTTTTTACCCCGAAAGTTATATGTACCTACACCATAAAAAAGGCAAAACAAATCACTTGCAGACAATGGCTGCATTGTTTAAATTTTAAAATGTATACAAAAACCCGACGTTTTATTCAGGTGGCGACATTCATTGGCGCCATAATGGTTTTTAATGAGAACAACAAGAAGTATGCCAAAACATACAGTAAATCGCATAAGATGCATCTTTTATCAAAAAAATGAAAAAAACATTTGTAAAAATATACATAAATAATGAGACACATTATTTTTGATACATTTAGGTATATATATAATACACACACACACTCACACACATACACACACTCATATTTTGTACAGAAAAATAGTAAAATTAATTAATTTTATTATTCACTTCTAGCAAAACAAGACACTAATAAGAAAATAAAAAATGAGCGTACATATAATATATAAATATACGTATGTTAAAGTTAATTATACGTAAATAAAAAAAATAATAAATTCAAATTTATATTTTCGAGTTAACACATATGAATGTCAAATTAACAGCAATAAGCCCATTTTACGGAAATTATGTCAAGGGGTATGAACCCACGTTGTATTTGAATAAAACAATTTTTAACAATAAATGTAGTTATAATTTTTATTAAATTATATTCAGCCGCATAATAAATACAAACATTTTTGGTTTTCACTTATTGTTGGCGATTATTGGTGTACATTAAGGACGGGCTAAAGTACTAAGATAAGACCACAACACAGACAATAATCCTTTGGGATGTATAATCCGTATTGGTGGAATGTAAATGCAAAACGGTTTTTTAAACAATGACTTTGGAAAATTTAATATATACATTTCTCGAAGTGAAAAATGGTTCATTTAAAATTTAAAATTTAACTAACTTTTACTAACATTAAATAAAAATGTTTTAATGCATTTATCAAAAAATATATCAAATAAAATTATATAATTTTAAATAAAAAACTACATACTGCAGCTAATAGAAATTTCCATTAGTCCACTGGTTTTGACAACAAGCTGTATAACAATTAACGATGTAATATTTTTTTATGATTATTTTTTTAGTTAAGCCATCATTAAACCGAATAGAAATGAGGCCAACTTGGCATGGTAGGTTTTTAAATAAGACATTATCAAAGTTAAATCACGTCCAACGCTTATATTGGCAATGAATATTATGTAGGTAACATTTCATATAGTAGATATATCGATAAGAGTTATACAAGTAAAATTGAATTTGAAGTATAATAAACGTTTTTCATAAAAATTACATAAATGATAATATTTATTGTATAATTATATTATTTTATGACATTAAATAATAAAACTAATTTAAGAAATGTATTATATACTATACAATGACAACGTTAAAATACAAAAATAAATGGAGCATAGGTACTATAAATTATTTTAACCAAAAACTAAAATATAATTAAAAAACAATTTAAAAGATTTCTCATCACAATTGCGTGAATTAAAACTATAAACTATAACACATTAATTCCTATATTTTATTTTTACTAATGAATATGTATATTTTTTTAAGTGTGTCTATAACTTTGTAATGATGTTAGTGTCGCGGATCCAGCCGGTTCAAGGCACCACCCGATTGGCCTTAAAAAATGTTTGTATCCTAGACCAATTGCCAATTAAAAAATGGGCCTACATACATACACACACAGACAGATTCACATATTATTTAATATACATTTTTCACTATAACTGTGTTTGATGATAATATATAATACCAAGATGAACCAAAATAAAAAAATATTTTTATATTAGTTAGCATATTATTATATAAAAATAAACTATTTTATCATATATTATTATCAATTATGTAAATGAAAATATAAATACAAATTTTTGGGAGTATAATTTAATTATATATTAATTTGTTTTTAATAGTTGTCAAATGCCTTCTAAAGTAATAATACATTTGCTAAGTTATATGGTAAGTATGAGATGCCTCTATCAATTTATTTTTGATAAATGTGTTGGTTGTTCTAAATAACTTTTTCTTTCATAAACATGAATTGCTCCATGGGTACCAAAATTTTTTGTGGTAAGATTGAAATTTTAATTATAAAAGAAAGAAGTATAAATATTTATTGTTGTGGTGTATGAAATTTGAATACTATCTGCCCTACTTCTATCTTCCCTTCTATCTAATATTAGCTCATAAATTCATTAACGATTCAAAATGTAGACACCAATGACGATAAAGGGCCTCTAAAATTAGCTCACACTTGGAGCTCAAAATTGTGTTTACTGTTTACGGCACTGATGTTAGATCTTATACTAAATATTATTTAAAAGACAATTAATTAAAGACTAAAGCCACAGCAATTTTTCATTTAACTTTATTCATCAATAATGTTGATTAATGATTCCAATATAAAACTCAATTGCATATCAGGCATGGTTTTAAATATTTATACATGTTATTCAAAGCTCATAATCGTTATTCGTTGAACAATAATTAGTTGTTTTTATTTTTATTTCTACATACGCAACAATCAATATAAAATTTAAATGAGCAACTAATTTAAAGCTAATTTAATTTTACCGATCGAATTATTGGCATACTTACCATACTTTATTATAGTTACAACCCGAGTAGACCATGTATTAATAATGATCACGTCTTTAAATTTAAAATTAATGTGTACTCAAATTGTTATGGCATAGTTAAAAGCACACACAACTGATATAACTATATAGTTTCTAGAGTTAAGTTTTTACTATGAAAAATTTCTCAAACTATTGGTTGGTGTATGATTAAAAATGATTAATCATAGAATACGCTAACGTCATCGAGTTGTGTTAACAAGCATAATGCATACCTCCATCATTAACTATCTAATGCATATGAGCTCGTAGTAACTACTTTTGGCCAAATGTATAAATATATATATATATATATTTTTTTTTTTTATTGATTTTTACATTTATTGTAAATGAAACGCAGTGTGAACAGATTTCATTCACGAAGTAAATGTACATTACAGTGCGATAACAATAATAATTGATGCATCGATTAGCAGCAGTCATTTTTCGGCACTGAAGTAAAACAACTGCGACCGGCGTTACAAGTTCCTAAGTGGGTGATCGTCCAGTAATTTAGTGACTGGAACCAATAATACGTGTTCTTCAATAACCGACAAAAAACCTATAGTTCATCCAACGGCTAGAGCTGTCATGGATTAATACAAAAATAATAATATTTCAGCAATGTTCAGAAAAAATATCCTTGAAATAATTTATGTCGGAATCAAATCCGATTATTTACAGTACTTTTTGTTTTGCTTAGTGAGATATAATACACTGTATATATTTTACATCAATTAAAATATCTCAAACGATCAATTGCGGACGCGTATACGCGGCGGGAGTTATCCATAAATATCCTATATGACCCATCTGATCACGAGCCAAGTGATTCAAGATGAAGGTATTTTCAATAGGTCACAAGCATTGCCACCAGTGGTTTAACGAAATTACCAACAAATAACTATAAGTCGTCCTCTGCGGTGTAATAGTACTAAGGAAAAAATGCGAAACGAATTATGTGCTAATAACTTAACGCGTTTTATTCTCAACACCGAGATCAGACATAGACCTTTGACTTAGCACACATACGTGTTTGTCGTTCGTTAACCATTTACTTAGTTCACGTCACCCATGCTTCTGCAGTATTATATAATAATAATCGCTAATTTATATTCGCGTGTATACTCTTTGAACATTAACGTATTATTCGTAATGATTTTACGCTGGAAAGATATATTGCGCACGCGTGCAAACACAATGCACAACGAGGACAACGCAACGATGGTAATTCGAATCATAACGCGACAATCCGATATTTGCACATAGCAATAATTATGGGCTATTTTATATAATGTATACGCACAGAGTATAGGTATATATCTTTTTATATATATATTAGTAAATGTTACATACTTAATAATAGTACTCGTATAGACCTATAGTAACAGACATCCGATACACGTTGTACATACAGCAATACAGCATACAGGCCTGCAATGCTAATAAGACGACGTTAACTCTGTACGGTGAATAATTTTTCTTCGGCCAATGATGAAGAAAAAAATATCTCGAGCAACGGCGATTTTCCTCGCAGATACAATATTCGTCGTGAGACATCCGTACACCGATTCGTAATCTTCCCGATGATTTACAATACATAAGGTTTTGATGCAACACTAACAGACATGGCACATACACACACACACACACACACACACACACACACACACACACACACACACACACACACACACGCACACTTACTTTATATTTTATTCCCGTGGTATACCTACCGCAATATATCCTATTTCTGGAGTACACGCACTCGTGTACGTTGTTAGTACACGTACGATACACGATGACCCGTTTACAGAATACTATTTCACATGTTATGCTATATGTGTGCGTTGCAAACGCACGCTGTTATCCACTTTTTATTTTTTATTTTAAACATTTGACTAGAAATCAAATGGCTAACGGAAATGCGTAAAATTTCAAACAAACGTAAAACGTAATAAAACAGAGCTCGTGTAACAATTGGGGCTTGCATTTAGATTGTAGATACTCAAAATTCCTATAAAAATACCCGTAAAAACTACATAACTACGTAATATACTATTGTTTAAATTAATTCATTACATTGCGCATAGTTGAATAGGTATAAAACTAAGTATAATTTAAGATTTATAAGCCTAAAACAATATGACTGCATATTGAAAGCATGGTTACAACTTAAAAAAATTAAAACGTTGAGGCATTAAATCTGCTGGATTCGGCGAGAGATACGATCTGGACAAACGTGATATTTCACTCAACTGATGTAAATAAATTTAAAAAGGTATCATAAAATACTAAAATGAACCAATGAATATCGCAAAATGCTTAAAAAAGTTAAAGACATTTAAATAAAAAATTAATATTATGTATATGAATCAATCATATGCTTTCACATTATGGATAGAAATAATTAAGTCGAAGACGTTAAAAAAAATGTAAAACTCATTAGGAACAGAGAAATAATAACATAGATACTACTGCAGTTAAAGATCATAATAGTTGAGGTTCGGAAAGATAAGTGGTCGAGTAGTTTGGGTGGGGATGAGGACGGGCTAACGCGGATAAGGAGAGAAGGGAAACTTCTGGTTATATATTATTTTAATTTATACCATCCGGCCGGAAGGTCGATAAATGGTAGTCGTTCTTGAATCGTGATCGATTAGAGTAGATTTTATTTTTTTCAAAACCTGACACATAAAATACGCTATAAACATATTTATCGAATTGGTAATAGTAGGATTATATAATATGTCTATACGGTATACAGATACATCCCGGACGTGTATGTTATATTTATTTCATGTAAATATTTGAAAAATTGTTGTCTTAGCAAAAAAAAAAAAAGTCAACAGATATACTTCATTGACAATATAAAATATAATCCAATACCATAAATAATTATAACCGTAAATGTGTTTCTATATATCAAATAGTTTATATTTAATATATATCATACATATAAGCGTGTGTGTGAACATATGTTTATATGCTTGTGTGAGAGAGAGATGCATATAAACGAAATCGAACGTTATTCGAATATTCTTTAAGCAGAAAACAACTGCAAGAAAAATTAATAAATATATAATTTATATTAAATATTTATTCTTATAATTAGTTAGGAAAGGGTTATAAACTTAAAAACATTTAAACTATCGATCAATACTATCTTGGACGTTATTACAAAGATATTTTTTTCATTTTACAAGACTTATGTAGAACCACCTTCGATTTATCATATGTGCGAACGATATTTATAACCTAATTCAGATTGATTTGGTTTTATCGGGAAAAATGTTAATTAACCATAAACAAATAATATATAATAAAATAAATATAAACAAATGTCAAAGAGTAGAGCATACGCTATGTTACAAATATAAGAGTATAGTTATAGCTAATAATGTATGATACGTTATCATTGATAACCAATATAAAATTAATAAATATAAAGAAATCGTTGAGCGTAAAATGAATGTAACATAATATAAAATAATAATATAGTTCTCAATAAATTAACAATGATAATAATTTACTATTGATTTTTTTCTTTCATATCAAGGATATTATGATCAAATATATTGATATTTGATAAAAAAATATTTATTATTTGTACATCGAAATAAATCACGTAATATCATTGAAAAATCTACGACGGACAAATATCATATATCTGTTATACATAATATATGAACTAACATTTTTGTAACAAGTATGTTTTAAAAATCATGGTTTATGAATTATTCACGATCTATAAAATATAATATGGAAGTCATCGTAGCCCGTAGGTGATATCTTTCTATTTCGTTTGTTTTTTTCAATCGTATGGGACTTTTATAAATTATAATATAGGTACTTTCAAAAACATATACAGATGAAAAAATTAAAGTTAATATATTTTAGATTCTATCAAATTTATATTCTATCGTTATGATTAAAACGGAAAATCAGTTTATTACCTCATATATTATTTTAGTACTTGATTATACAACATTTTATTTTAGTTTTTACACATGATTAGTTTTAAAAAGTATTTAAATTACTATAATACTGTGGATTGTCAGAAATTTAAAAAATTTACTATTACCATTTAGGTATGTTATATGATTTATATCAATATTCCCAGTTACCTAACACTCAGGAAGCTGTGAGAGCTTGAGCAAATAATTAATAAACAGCTAAATTATTAAATGTTAGTACTAATACCGTGTGATGAATCGGATATAAAAATATAATACAATTAATATAGTTAACCTTTAATTACTAATTATGTGCGAAATAATGGTAACAGTAGTTTTCGACGTAGAAATTGAAATAATTATTGAGAATTTGAGGTATTTTAAGTTCACAAATAATTAAATTTATATAAAATCAGTAACATTGTATATATTTACAGACAGTAATACACATTTAATTTTCACTATTTTGCATATTCTAATAATAAATTTAAATCGTAATATTTTTCAGAGATTTATATGTCAGACTGAATAATTGAACTATATACACTTTAATTATTACATATGAATATTTTTTTATTAAACTCTAAACACAATGTAGTATTATTTAACGCTATATTATACAATTGATTTGACTTACTAAGTTTTTGTTGCCGCTTTATTCATAATAGTTTACATTTATAATATATATATACCATTAGTAACTATTTTTAAAACAATATGATCTCAATGTTTCACCCAATCAAGTGATATGGCAATGTATGATTATAGTTATTTAAAAGTCAAAAAAGTAAATATTCATCTACAATATTAAAGTTTAGTTGTTTTATGGCAGTATTATATTTTTATTTGATAGCGTAAAATCATGTTATTGTACACAATTTTAAGATTGAATCTAAATCTTAAGTCTACATTCAAAATAAATAAGATTTATACAATTACCTAACTAATTAAGCATAAGACTTCTATAATACTATGAACAAATGAATTCTTAGAACGTTTAATGCGATACAGTTATTACATGTAACAGTACAATAGTATAACATTGAAATGATAGGTAGTCTAATCCTTTCGCGTTGTATTTGCGTTAACGATTATCATTTATTGAACAACAGTAAATTATTATTGACAATGACTAAAAATAATTTCAAAATAATTTTATCTTTACATTTAGTCTTTGATGGTACACTCCCAAATGTAAACAACGTTATTTTTCATTAATTTATTACTTAAGTAGTATCATACTATACGCAACGAAAGCATGTATCGAAATTATACACATTATCGATAAAAAACGAATGATATACGATATATTAATCCGTATTATAATACAACAATTAATAAAGTTATATAGGTACTATTCTGTACCTATGTATTCCGACAGGTTCAAATGGTAATAAGTCTTATGGTCTAGTATGGAAACATTATTCTTACCTCTAACTTCGAATTTTATTTTATTTAAATGTAATAAAAGTTTCTAAAATTATTGTATGCATGAAACACGTGTCAACCAATGTTTGGCATACTCCTTACCGGTAACTTGTTCAAATATTTTCATTTTAAAAATCAATTATTTTAAACCATAATTAAATGAGGGAACTCGGATTAATGTATAGAACCATATAAATTTCAATAATAACAATTATTGTCGAACGTTAATACTATTTTTCTCAAACATACATACTAATATACTTAACAACTATCAAATACAATATGTCATTAATCATTTTATACATTTGAATTGGACATATCATATATATCAGGATAAAATATTCTTCAAAGCATTTAAATAGATTATATAAATGTCTTTGGATAAAACAAAGTTTGTTTCCATAGGATATCACTGCTGTATAAAATTCTACTTTTATTTTTGAATCTATCAATTTTATTCGTAATTATCTATGACAAACTGATAATACATCTCTGTTAATTAAGGGTTCAAAATATCTTATTTTGTTATAATGATATTATTATACATTACATTCGTATGGTAAATCATAAGAAATAAAAACATATAGTTCCTTTTGCGCCGTACGAAAATTTTAAGAGACAGAAATATATATAGCTAAAATAAAAAACATGTTTACGTAATTACGCACAAACATTTAACATAACACGCCAACTTCACACGTTTATAAATGGTTTAAACTTCTTTATTATATTATATTCTTATTTTGTAATAATGTACTTTCAATAAAATTTAGAAAAAGTCTCTAAATGTCTTATAATAATATACAATATATAAGCCCGTAATAAATCGTAATTCCAATATTCTTTTACGACTGAGATAAACGATACAGAATAATCAAGAATGATCAAAACCTGTGTACGTTTATATTACACATTTAAATATTT
>JASXSY010002742.1:0-38628 GCA_034509805.1 Sipha maydis
GATAATCAAGATTTTTATACAAATCGGCAATTATACAATTTTGGATCAAATATAACATCCCTAAATTCGATTACACTATTATTTTATTCCTATTTTTCAGTTTAATTTATAATAAATCACAATTTACGAAAATATTATAATAGTATGAAAATTTAAATATTATTAATCCTCGACCCCAGAGTTTTTGGGCAATAATCATGATTTTTATACGAATCCTCAATTTTAAAATTTTGTATCAAATTTTACATTTCTCAATTCGGTAACACTATTTATTTTACCTATATTTCAGTTTAATTTATTACAAATCATAATTTACGATAATATTATAATAGTATGAAAATTTAAATATTATTAATCCTCGACCCCAGAGTTTTTGGGCGATAATCATGATTTTTATACAAATCGGCAATTATACTATTTTGGATCAAATATAACATCCCTAAATTCGATAACACTATTATTTTATTCCTATTTTTCAGTTAAATTTATAATAAATCACAATTTACGATAATATTATAATAGTATGAAAATTTATATATTATTAATCCTCGACCCCAGAGTTTTTGGGCAATAATCATGATTTTTATACAAATCGGCAATTATACAATTTTGGGTCAAATATAACATCCCTAAATTCGATTACACTATTATTTTATTCCTATTTGTCAGTTTAATTTATAATAAATCACAATTTACGAAAATATTATAATAGTATGAAAATTTAAATATTATTAATCCTCGACCCCAGAGTTTTTGGGCGATAATCATGATTTTTATACAAATCCTCAATTTTAAATTTTGTATCAAATTTTACATTTCTCAATTCGGTTACACTATTATTTTATTCCTATTTTTCAGTTAAATTTATAATAAATCACAATTTACGATAATATTATAATAGTATGAAAATTTAAATATTATTAATCCTCGACCCCAGAGTTTTTGGGCGATAATCATGATTTTTATACAAATCGGCAATTATACTATTTTGGATCAAATATAACATCCCTAAATTCGATAACACTATTATTTTATTCCTATTTTTCAGTTAAATTTATAATAAATCACAATTTACGATAATATTATAATAGTATGAAAATTTAAATATTATTAATTCTCGACCCCAGAGTTTTTGGGCAATAATCTCGATTTTTATACAAATCGGCAATTATACAATTTTGGGTCAAATATAACATCCCTAAATTCGATAACACTATTATTTTATTCCTATTTTTCAGTTAAATTTATAATAAATCAAAATTTACGATAATATTATAATAGTATGAAAATTTAAATATTATTAATCCTCGACCCCAGAGTTTTTGGGTGATAATCATGATTTTTATACAAATCCTCAATTTTAACCTTTGTATCAAATTTTACATTTCTCAATTCGGTTACACTATTTATTTTACCTATATTTCAGATTAATTTATTATAAATCATAATTTACGAAAATATTATACTAGTATCAAAATTTAAATAAAATTAATCCTCGACCCCAGAGTTTTTGGGCGATAATCAAGATTTTTATACAAATCGGCAATTATACAATTTTGGATCAAATATAACATCCCTAAATTCGATTACACTATTATTTTATTCCTATTTTCAGTTTAATTTATAATAAATCACAATTTACGAAAATATTATAAGCAAATAATAAGTTAAATATGATTAATCCTCGACCCCAGAGTTTTTGGGCGATAATCATGATTTTTATACAAATCGGCAATTATACAATTTTGGGTCAAATATAACATCCCTAAATTCGATTACACTATTATTTTATTCCTATTTTTCAGTTAAATTTATAATAAATCACAATTTACGATAATATTATAATAGTATGAAAATTTAAATATTATTAATCCTCGACCCCAGAGTTTTTGGGCGATAATCATAATTCTATACAAATCCTCAATTTTAAATTTTGTATCAAATTTTACATTTCTCAATTCGGTTACACTATTTATTTTACCTATATTTCAGTTTAATTTATTATAAATCATAATTTACGAAAATATTATAATAGTATCAAAATTTAAATAAAATTAATCCCCGACCCCAGAGTTTTTGGGCGATAATCAAGATTTTTATACAAATCGGCAATTATACAATTTTGGATCAAATATAACATCCCTAAATTCGATTACACTATTATTTTATTCCTATTTTTCAGTTTAATTTATAATAAATCACAATTTACGAAAATATTATAAGCAAATAATAAGTTAAATATGATTAATCCTCGACCCCAGAGTTTTTGGGCGATAATCATGATTTTTATACAAATCGGCAATTATAATATTTTGGATCAAATATAACATCCCTAAATTCGAACACACTATTATTTTATTCCTATTTTTCAGTTAAATTTATAATAATTCACAATTTACGATAATATTATAATAGTATGAAAATTTAAATATTATTAATCCTCGACCCCAGAGTTTTTGGGCGATAATCATGATTTTTATACAAATCGGCAATTATACTATTTTGGATCAAATATAACATCCCTAAATTCGATAACACTATTATTTTATTCCTATTTTTCAGTTAAATTTATAATAAATCACAATTTACGATAATATTATAATAGTATGAAAATTTAAATATTATTAATCCTCGACCCCAGAGTTTTTGGGCAATAATCTCGATTTTTATACAAATCGGCAATTATACAATTTTGGGTCAAATATAACATCCCTAAATTCGATTACACTAATATTTTATTCCTATTTTTCAGTTAAATTTATAATAAATCAAAATTTACGAAAATATTATAATAGTATGAAAATTTAAATATTATTAATCCTCGACCCCAGAGTTTTTGGGCGATAATCATAATTCTATACAAATCCTCAATTTTAAAATTTTGTATCAAATTTTACATTTCTCAATTCGGTTACACTATTTATTTTACCTATATTTCAGTTTAATTTATTACAAATCATAATTTACGAAAATATTATAATAGTATGAAAATTTAAATAAAATTAATCCTCGACCCCAGAGTTTTTGGGCGATAATCATGATTTTTATACAAATCCTCAATTTTAAATTTTGTATCAAATTTTACATTTCTCAATTCGGTTACACTATTTATTTTACCTATATTTCAGTTTAATTTATTACAAATCATAATTTACGAAAATATTATAATAGTATCAAAATTTAAATAAAATTAATCCTCGACCCCAGAGTTTTTGGGCGATAATCATGATTTTTATACAAATCGGCAATTATACTATTTTGGATCAAATATAACATCCCTAAATTCGATAACACTATTATTTTATTCCTATTTTTCAGTTAAATTTATAATAAATCACAATTTACGATAATATTATAATAGTATGAAAATTTAAATATTATTAATCCTCGACCCCAGAGTTTTTGGGCAATAATCATGATTTTTATACAAATCGGCAATTATACAATTTTGGGTCAAATATAACATCCCTAAATTCGATTACACTATTATTTTATTCCTATTTTTCAGTTAAATTTATAATAAATCAAAATTTACGAAAATATTATAATAGTATGAAAATTTAAATATTATTAATCCTCGACCCCAGAGTTTTTGGGCGATAATCAAGATTTTTATACAATTCGGCAATTATACAATTTTGGATCAAGTATTACATCCATCGATTCGGTTACACTAATATTTTATTCTTATTTTTCAGTTGAATTGATTATAAATCATAAGTAACCAAATAAATTATAAACAAATAATAATTTAAATATTATTAATCCTCGACCTCAGAGTTTTTGGGCAATAATCATGATTTTTATACAAATCATCCATTACGAAATTTTTGATCTAAAAAAACATCCCTCAATTCGGTTACACTACATTTTTATTCTTTTTTTCAGATTAATTGATTATAAATTATAAGTTACCAAAAATATTATAATCTTATGATTATAAAACTATGATTAATCTTCGAATCCAGAGTTTTTGGGCAATAATCATGATTTTTATACAAATCGTCCGTTATAAAATTTTAGATCAAATATCACATCCCTAAATTCGATAACACTATTATTTTATTCCTATTTTTCAGTTTTATTTATTATAAATCATAAGTAACCAAATATATTATTGTTACGTGGTACCCAATGAAAACAGATACCTATCGTAATGATGAATGTTTCGGGATGGAATAAAGTGACTTTAAATCATTTAACACTTTGCAAAACTCTTTAATAAAATTA
Organism: Sipha maydis; assembly: GCA_034509805.1. Lineage (NCBI taxonomy): Eukaryota > Metazoa > Arthropoda > Insecta > Hemiptera > Aphididae > Sipha > Sipha maydis. The sequence continues at coordinate 4,231 of JASXSY010002742.1, forward strand.
AGTAAATGGCTTGTACAGAACATACAGTTATTAATTATTAAATAGTGCACAATAACAATATCGAAGACAAAACTCGGAAGGCACTGATAGCTAGACACGTTTGATGTTGGTGGTGAAACGGAGCCTTTATATACTCTGTTTGATTTTGTTGTTGTTAGTTAATTGTCTTGTTTTCGCCAACTGGTTGCCCTTGGCCTTGATCGTCAAATTCGAATGATGACGTTGTTTGCGGTTGTTTGCGATTTGTAATTCGCACGTGGCTTCTTCTCTGTGTCCATTTCACTATTTGTTCATGGTCGTGTGATGAAATATAAGGATAAGTATTAAAATGATTTGGTACTTATGGTCGTGGCTTTACATTACAATTATGTGTGCAATAGTTATTTATATAAAATATAATTGAACATTTTTATCCTCGTATGACTCGGGAATATGCGTATTAATATATGCATATTACACCTCGCCGCTAAAGAAACAATTTTGGGGTGAAACAATAAAGTGTTATGTTGTTTCTTACAATTCAAATTTCAGGATACAATTTACAAAAATAGTATTTTACTAAGTTTTACAAGTGTTTTACAAGTGTTAGTGATATGTTTTAAGTTTCCACCCTTACAATTTGGTTTCGATGGGTTGGAAATATATTATAATATTTGGTAATTAACATTTGTTGTGTAATAATTATACATTATAAATCATTGTTAGTTACAACTTATACGATACTACTAGTTAGTTATTGTTATTATATATTTTTTTTTTTTTTTTTTTTTTTTCACTACAATAAATGAGTTAAGTTTTCATTACTATCATTATTTATAGTTAACTGAAGAACATGCATGTCTCTGGGTATTCTTCGTGATTTGCTAAAATAACTACTCCTACTGGTAAATATTCCTCCCTAAGATCAGTAAGTTCTTTTATATTTTTGTTTAAATGAGTTTTAATTTCCTGTAATTCATTTTTGGTGTATTTATCTTTCATTGTTTTATTAGTATTAATTAAATGTGCTCTTAATGTATAATGTTTTGGTTTTTCTAGTTTTATTTCTTTTTGAATTTTTATTAATAATCTGTTAAAAAATTGTTTTGATTTATGCATTTCTTTGTCTTAAAATAAAATTTTATTTGTTTAATTAATTATTTAAATTTAAAATTCTTTTGAGTTTTTTTGTTATCTGTAAGTTTTTTATTTGCTTTAGATATATTTAAAATACTAATTATGGCATAACTGTCTTTTACGTGTTCTTATTTTTCTTTATTATCATGATTTGTCAAAACTAATGTATTATTCGTGATATCTATTATTGCTTTAGATTCGGTTAAAAATACTTTTCCTAATATTCCGTGTTTTAATAGAGGAAATTGTGGACCTACGACTTCGAATGTTACGTTTATTTCTTCGTTATTAATTGTAATTGGAATATTTATTCGACCTATTGTATGTATTAGTTGTTGACTAATACTGCGTATGTATACTTTATTGGTTTCGTCGATGAATAAATTATTTTTTAAAAATTGTAATTTAATGATATTAATATCTGCCCCAGTATCAACGAGGAGATGCAATTCATCAATGTTACATGCGCTAGATTTACATTTTATATGATTATCGATTATTGTTGATAATATGTAAAAACAGTTTCGCATTGATGGTCCGTTATCGGTGTTTCGTTGTAATTCTCGGTCGCGCATTGAATTTGTTGTACCGTACGCGGCGCGCGTTGCGAGTACGGTGTGGCGTTTCCCGAATTAGTATTTTGACGTGCGGCGTCGTTTTGTCTAGAGTAGCAAATGTCCATAGAATGACCTTGTTTGCCACAATAAGAACACATCATTACTCCGTTATTAGCGCTTCGTATGGGAGGCCTAGTATTATTATTAGGATTATTATTATTCAATCCATTGCGTTGAGGTGGTTGATTAATATAATTATGGTTATTAAATTGTTGCTGTTGCGTATTTCTTGCAATAAATTTGTGATTATTAAAATTATTATTAAATCGTGGATTGAAGTTTCTTTGATTCGGATTTCGTTGTTGTGTGGGATGACTGTAATAGTTTTGATTAATAGGTATATTTAAGTTATTTTTGCTTTTTTGTGTTAAATTAGTAATGAGGTTATCTCTATCTATGTCTTCTGCTAGATCGAGCTCTTCTTGTAAAGCAATAGCTTTTGCTTGTTCAAGTGTTTTTGGGTCTCTATTACGTAATGTGGTTCTAATTGATTTAGTAAATCCCTTTATGTATAATGCTAGAGTTTGCTCAGTTAACTGTTGTGTTATTTCTTTTGCATCGTTTTCGTTTTTCCCAGTTGTATATAAATTCGCGAGTTGATAGTATAATTTTTCTAGCCTATCTGTGTATGACTTAACGCTTTCGTTTTCGTTCATTTTAATTGAATTTATTTGTAATTGTAACGTGGATGACGAATAATGAGAAGCATATGCTTCTTCTAGATGTTTTTTTATGTATATCCATTTACTGGTATCTTTATATTTTAAACATTCGGCTGGTTTTCCCGTGAGTTTAGTTAATATGTAACGTATAAGTAATGGTACATTAATTAAATCTACTGAATTTACGGCGATATCACAAGCGTTTATAAATTGGGTTATGTTTTCTTCTCCCGAACAATAAGGAATAAATTTAAAATCTTTGTCTACTGCCATAGTAGTGGGAATTTCTGATCTGACTGTTGGGCTAGTCATTTTTTTATTTTGTCGTTTAGGTGTTTTTAAAAATAGAGCTTCTATTGGGCCTCTACTCCTAGTCACTATTTGAGGTGGACTAATTAATAAATTATTTTCGAGTTCTTTAATTCTATTCTCTCTTTTTAATTGTTCCTCTTTTATGCTTAAATCGTTTGGTGTTACGTTTAAACTGGGTGTGCCTTCTGTTGAGTTTTTAGTTGGTGATTGCTCTAGATTTGCAAGTTCTAGATGAGACATATCGCTAATATCAGTATAGTCGTTTTCATACATATGAGTTGTAATATTGTTTATGTTAGTTTAACATAATAAATTTGAGATTTCAATAATAATAAATAAGTTTCAATAATAATTCACAAATAATAATTTTTCAATAATAGAATTTAATAATTCTCAATTATAACATCAATAAACTTCTCAGTAATAAGTTTAATGCAATAAATAAGCTTTCTCAATAACAATCTCTTCCGATAATATTTTATATATTATATAAGCCTTCTTTCAGTAATACTTTCAATAATGTTTTTCAATAAATTTCAATAATAATTTTCAATAATAAATCTCAATCGCAATAATAAATCTCTTCCGATAATATTTTATATATTATATAAGCCTTCTTTCAGTAATACTTTCAATAATGATTTTCAATAAATCTCAATAATAATTCTCAATAATAAATCTCAATAATAATTCTCAATAATAAATCTCAATAATAAATCTCAATAATAAATCTCAATAATATATTTTTTTTTTCAATTGTTTCAATAATAATTTTATTACAACTCATATGTAATATTAAAATAGGTTAACCTGGTATGATGTTATGTGTGTACACAGTCTTGATTTGTTATATTTTATAATTATAATCGTATGCTTACGCCAAGATGACTCGTGGAGTTGTCATTTTTTAAGAATGTAAGTTGACTGTTAATTGAAGTTGATTGTTGATTGAAGTTGAGTGTTGATTGAAGTTGAGTGTTGATTGAAGTTGAGTGTTGATTGAAGTTGAGTGTTGGTTTCGTAAAGAAAAGTGATCAATTTTCCTTTAATGAAATTGACTCAAGATTCCAATGAACGATGTTCGGAATACCGACTGCGCCACTGTTACGTGGTTTATCTTACCGATATGAAATCCTACCGACTGCGCCACTGTTACGTGGTACCCAATGAAAACAGATACCTATCGTAATGATGAATGTTTCGGGATGGAATAAAGTGACTTTAAATCATTTAACACTTTGCAAAACTCTTTAATAAAATTAAATAAATGGCTTGTACAGAACATACAGTTATTAATTATTAAATAGTGCACAATAACAATATCGAAGACAAAACTCGGAAGGCACTGATAGCTAGACACGTCTGATGTTGGTGGTGAAACGGAGCCTTTATATACTCTGTTTGATTTTGTTGTTGTTAGTTAATTGTCTTGTTTTCGCCAACTGGTTGCCCTTGGCCTTGATCGTCAAATTCGAATGATGACGTTGTTTGCGGTTGTTTGCGATTTGTAATTCGCACGTGGCTTCTTCTCTGTGTCCATTTCACTATTTGTTCATGGTCGTGTGATGAAATATAAGGATAAGTATTAAAATGATTTGGTACTTATGGTCGTGGCTTTACATTACAATTATGTGTGCAATAGTTATTTATATAAAATATAATTGAACATTTTTATCCTCGTATGACTCGGGAATATGCGTATTAATATATGCATATTACATTCTAAACAAATAAGAATTTAAATATGATTAATCCTCGACCCCAGAGTTTTTGGGCGATAACAATAATTTTTATACAAATCGTTAAATATAAAATTATGTATCAAATATTGCATCTCTCAATTCGGTTACACTATTATTTTATTCCTATTTTTCAGTTTTATTTATTATAAATCATAAGTTACCAATATATAATAAACAAATAATAAAATAAATATGATTAATCCTCGACCCTAGAATTTTTGGGCAATAATCATGATTTTTATACAAATCGTCAATTGTACAATTTTGAAACAAATATAACATCCCTAAATTCGATGACACTATTATTTTATTCCTATTTTTCAGTTTAATTTTTTATAAATCATAAGTTACCAAAAATATTATAATAGTATGATAATTTAAATATGATTAAACCTCGACGCCAGAATTTTTGGGCAAAAATCATGATTTTTATACAAATCGCCAATAATACAATTTTGAATCAAGTATTACATCCATCGATTCGGTTACATTTTTTTTTTATTATTATTTTTCAGTTTAATTGATTATAAATCATAAGTAACCAAATAAATTATAAACAAATAATAATTTAAATATTATTAATCCTCGACCTCAGAGTTTTTGGGGCAATAATCATGATTTTTATACAAATCGTCCATTATAAAATTTTGGATCAAATATTACATCCCTAATTTCGATTACACTATTATTTTATTCCTATTTTTCAGTTTTATTTATTACAAATCATAAGTAACCAAATATATTATAAACAAAAACGAATTCAAATATGATTAATCCTCGACCCCAGAGTTTTTGGGCGATAACCATAATTTTTATACAAATCGTTAAATATAAAATTATGTATCAAATATTACATCTCTCAATTCGGTAACACTAATATTTTATTCCTATTTTTCAGTTTTATTTATTATAAATCATAAGTTACCAATATATAATAAACAAATAATAAAATAAATATGATTAATCCTCTACCCGAGAGTTTTTGGGAAATAATCATGATTTTTATACAAATCGTCAATTATACAATTTTGGATCAAATATAACATCCCTAAATTCGATTACACTAATATTATATTCCTATATTTCAGTTTTATTTATAACAAATCATTATTTACGAAAATATTAAAATAGTATGAAAATTTAAATATTATTAATCCTCGACCCCAGAGTTTTTGGGCGATAATCATGATTTTTATAGAAATCCTCAATTTTAAAATTTTGTATCAAATTTTACATTTCTCAATTCGGTTACACTATTTATTTTACCTATATTTCAGTTTTATTTATAACAAATCATAATTTACGAAAATATTATAATTGTATGAAAATTTAAATATTATAAATCCTCGACCCCAGAGTTTTTGTGCGATAATCATGATTTTTATACAAATCCTCAATTTTAAATTTTGTATCAAATTTTACATTTCTCAATTCGGTTACACTATTTATTTTACCTATATTTCAGATTAATTTATTATAAATCATAATTTACGAAAATATTATAATAGTATGATAATTTAAATATGATTAATCCTCGACGCCAGAATTTTTGGGCAAAAATCATGATTTTTATACAAATCGTCAATTATACAATTTTGGATCAAGTATTACATCCATCGATTCGGTTACATTTTTTTTTATTCTTATTTTTCAGTTTAATTGATTATAAATCATAAGTAACCAAATAAATTATAAACAAATAATAATTTAAATATTATTAATACTCGCCCCATAGTTTTTGGGGCAATAATCATGATTTTTATACAAATCGTCCATTATAAAATTTTGGATCATATATTACAACCCTAATTTCGATTACACTATTATTTTATTCCTATTTTTCAGTTTAATTTATTATAAATCATAAGTAACCAAATATATTATAAACAAATAAGAATTTAAATATGATTAATCCTCGACCCCAGAGTTTTTGGGCAATAATCATGATTTTTATACAAATCGGCAATTATACAATTTTGGATCAAATATAACATCCCTAAATTCGATTACACTAATATTATATTCCTATATTTCAGTTTTATTTATAACAAATCATTATTTACGAAAATATTAAAATAGTATGAAAATTTAAATATTATTAATCCTCGACCCCAGAGTTTTTGGGCGATAATCATGATTTTTATAGAAATCCTCAATTTTAAAATTTTGTATCAAATTTTACATTTCTCAATTCGGTTACACTATTTATTTTACCTATATTTCAGATTAATTTATTATAAATCATAATTTACGAAAATATTATAATAGTATGATAATTTAAATATGATTAATCCTCGACGCCAGAATTTTTGGGCAAAAATCATGATTTTTATACAAATCCTCAATTTTAAATTTTGTATCAAATTTTACATTTCTCAATTCGGTTACCCTATTTATTTTACCTATATTTCAGATTAATTTATTATAAATCATAATTTACGAAAATATTATAATAGTATCAAAATTTAAATAAAATTAATCCTCGACCCCTGAGTTTTTGGGCGATAATCAAGATTTTTATACAAATCGGCAATTATACAATTTTGGATCAAATATAACATCCCTAAATTCGATGACACTATTATTTTATTCCTATTTTTCAGTTTAATTTTTTATAAATCATAAGTTACCAAAAATATTATAATAGTATGATAATTTAAATATGATTAAACCTCGACGCCAGAATTTTTGGGCAAAAATCATGATTTTTATACAAATCGCCAATAATACAATTTTGGATCAAGTATTACATCCATCGATTCGGTTACATTTTTTTTTTATTATTATTTTTCAGTTTAATTGATTATAAATCATAAGTAACCAAATAAATTATAAACAAATAATAATTTAAATATTATTAATCCTCGACCTCAGAGTTTTTGGGGCAATAATCATGATTTTTATACAAATCGTCCATTATAAAATTTTGGATCAAATATTACATCCCTAATTTCGATTACACTATTATTTTATTCCTATTTTTCAGTTTTATTTATTACAAATCATAAGTAACCAAATATATTATAAACAAAAAAGAATTCAAATATGATTAATCCTCGACCCCAGAGTTTTTGGGCGATAACCATAATTTTTATACAAATCGTTAAATATAAAATTATGTATCAAATATTACATCTCTCAATTCGGTAACACTAATATTTTATTCCTATTTTTCAGTTTTATTTATTATAAATCATAAGTTACCAATATATAATAAACAAATAATAAAATAAATATGATTAATCCTCTACCCGAGAGTTTTTGGGAAATAATCATGATTTTTATACAAATCGTCAATTGTACAATTTTGAAACAAATATAACATCCCTAAATTCGATGACACTATTATTTTATTCCTATTTTTCAGTTTTATTTATTATAAATCATAAGTTACCAAAAATATAATAATAGTATGATAATTTAAATATGATTAATCCTCGACCACAGAATTTATGGGCAATAATCATGATTTTTATACAAATCTTCCATTATGAAATTTTGGATCTAAAAAAACATCCCTCAATTCGGTTTCACTACATTTTTATTCTTATTTTTCAGTTTAATTTATTATAAATCATAAGTTACCAAAAATATTATAATAGTATGATAATTTAAATATGATTAATCCTCGACGCCAGAATTTTTGGGCAAAAATCATGATTTTTATGAAAATCGTCAATTATACAATTTTGGATCAAGTATTACATCCATCGATTCGGTTACATTTTTTTTTATTCTTATTTTTCAGTTTAATTGATTATAAATCATAAGTAACCAAATAAATTATAAACAAATAATAATTTAAATATTATTAATCCTCGCCACAGAGTTTTTGGGGCAATAATCATGATTTTTATACAAATCGTCCATTATAAAATTTTGGATCAAATATTACATCCCTAAATTCGATTACACTATTATTTTATTCCTATTTTTCAGTTTAATTTATTATAAATCATAAGTTAAAAAGAATATTATAATAGTATGATAATTTAAATATGATTAATCCTCGACGCCAGAATTTTTGGGCAAAAATCATGATTTTTATACAAATCGTCAATTATACAATTTTGGATCAAGTATTACATCCATCGATTCGGTTACATTTTTTTTTATTCTTATTTTTCAGTTTAATTGATTATAAATCATAAGTAACCAAATAAATTATAAACAAATAATAATTTAAATATTATTAATACTCGCCCCATAGTTTTTGGGGCAATAATCATGATTTTTATACAAATCGTCCATTATAAAATTTTGGATCATATATTACAACCCTAATTTCGATTACACTATTATTTTATTCCTATTTTTCAGTTTAATTTATTATAAATCATAAGTAACCAAATATATTATAAACAAATAAGAATTTAAATATGATTAATCCTCGACCCCAGAGTTTTTGGGCAATAATCATGATTTTTATACAAATCGGCAATTATACAATTTTGGATCAAATATAACATCCCTAAATTCGATTACACTAATATTATATTCCTATATTTCAGTTTTATTTATAACAAATCATTATTTACGAAAATATTAAAATAGTATGAAAATTTAAATATTATTAATCCTCGACCCCAGAGTTTTTGGGCGATAATCATGATTTTTATAGAAATCCTCAATTTTAAAATTTTGTATCAAATTTTACATTTCTCAATTCGGTTACACTATTTATTTTACCTATATTTCAGTTTTATTTATAACAAATCATAATTTACGAAAATATTATAATTGTATGAAAATTTAAATATTATAAATCCTCGACCCCAGAGTTTTTGTGCGATAATCATGATTTTTATACAAATCCTCAATTTTAAATTTTGTATCAAATTTTACATTTCTCAATTCGGTTACACTATTTATTTTACCTATATTTCAGATTAATTTATTATAAATCATAATTTACGAAAATATTATAATAGTATCAAAATTTAAATAAAATTAATCCTCGACCCCAGAGTTTTTGGGCGATAATCAAGATTTTTATACAAATCGGCAATTATACAATTTTGGATCAAATATAACATCCCTAAATTCGATGACACTATTATTTTATTCCTATTTTTCAGTTTAATTTTTTATAAATCATAAGTTACCAAAAATATTATAATAGTATGATAATTTAAATATGATTAAACCTCGACGCCAGAATTTTTGGGCAAAAATCATGATTTTTATACAAATCGCCAATAATACAATTTTGGATCAAGTATTACATCCATCGATTCGGTTACATTTTTTTTTTATTATTATTTTTCAGTTTAATTGATTATAAATCATAAGTAACCAAATAAATTATAAACAAATAATAATTTAAATATTATTAATCCTCGACCTCAGAGTTTTTGGGGCAATAATCATGATTTTTATACAAATCGTCCATTATAAAATTTTGGATCAAATATTACATCCCTAATTTCGATTACACTATTATTTTATTCCTATTTTTCAGTTTTATTTATTACAAATCATAAGTAACCAAATATATTATAAACAAAAAAGAATTCAAATATGATTAATCCTCGACCCCAGAGTTTTTGGGCGATAACCATAATTTTTATACAAATCGTTAAATATAAAATTATGTATCAAATATTACATCTCTCAATTCGGTAACACTAATATTTTATTCCTATTTTTCAGTTTTATTTATAATAAATCATAAGTTACCAATATATAATAAACAAATAATAAAATAAATATGATTAATCCTCTACCCGAGAGTTTTTGGGAAATAATCATGATTTTTATACAAATCGTCAATTGTACAATTTTGAAACAAATATAACATCCCTAAATTCGATGACACTATTATTTTATTCCTATTTTTCAGTTTTATTTATTATAAATCATAAGTTACCAAAAATATAATAATAGTATGATAATTTAAATATGATTAATCCTCGACCACAGAATTTATGGGCAATAATCATGATTTTTATACAAATCTTCCATTATGAAATTTTGGATCTAAAAAAACATCCCTCAATTCGGTTTCACTACATTTTTATTCTTATTTTTCTGTTTAATTTATTATAAATCATAAGTTACCAAAAATATTATAATAGTATGATAATTTAAATATGATTAATCCTCGACGCCAGAATTTTTGGGCAAAAATCATGATTTTTATGAAAATCGTCAATTATACAATTTTGGATCAAGTATTACATCCATCGATTCGGTTACATTTTTTTTTATTCTTATTTTTCAGTTTAATTGATTATAAATCATAAGTAACCAAATAAATTATAAACAAATAATAATTTAAATATTATTAATCCTCGCCACAGAGTTTTTGGGGCAATAATCATGATTTTTATACAAATCGTCCATTATAAAATTTTGGATCAAATATTACATCCCTAAATTCGATTACACTATTATTTTATTCCTATTTTTCAGTTTAATTTATTATAAATCATAAGTTAAAAAGAATATTATAATAGTATGATAATTTAAATATGATTAATCCTCGACGCCAGAATTTTTGGGCAAAAATCATGATTTTTATACAAATCGTCAATTATACAATTTTGGATCAAGTATTACATCCATCGATTCGGTTACATTTTTTTTTATTCTTATTTTTCAGTTTAATTGATTATAAATCATAAGTAACCAAATAAATTATAAACAAATAATAATTTAAATATTATTAATACTCGCCCCATAGTTTTTGGGGCAATAATCATGATTTTTATACAAATCGTCCATTATAAAATTTTGGATCATATATTACAACCCTAATTTCGATTACACTATTATTTTATTCCTATTTTTCAGTTTAATTTATTATAAATCATAAGTAACCAAATATATTATAAACAAATAAGAATTTAAATATGATTAATCCTCGACCCCAGAGTTTTTGGGCAATAATCATGATTTTTATACAAATCGGCAATTATACAATTTTGGATCAAATATAACATCCCTAAATTCGATTACACTAATATTATATTCCTATATTTCAGTTTTATTTATAACAAATCATTATTTACGAAAATATTAAAATAGTATGAAAATTTAAATATTATTAATCCTCGACCCCAGAGTTTTTGGGCGATAATCATGATTTTTATAGAAATCCTCAATTTTAAAATTTTGTATCAAATTTTACATTTCTCAATTCGGTTACACTATTTATTTTACCTATATTTCAGTTTTATTTATAACAAATCATAATTTACGAAAATATTATAATTGTATGAAAATTTAAATATTATAAATCCTCGACCCCAGATTTTTTGGGCAATAAAAATGATTTTTATACAAATCCTCAATTTTAAATTTTGTATCAAATTTTACATTTCTCAATTCGGTTACACTATTTATTTTACCTATATTTCAGATTAATTTATTATAAATCATAATTTACGAAAATATTATAATAGTATCAAAATTTAAATAAAATTAATCCTCGACCCCAGAGTTTTTGGGCGATAATCAAGATTTTTATACAAATCGGCAATTATACAATTTTGGATCAAATATAACATCCCTAAATTCGATGACACTATTATTTTATTCCTATTTTTCAGTTTAATTTTTTATAAATCATAAGATACCAAAAATATTATAATAGTATGATAATTTAAATATGATTAAACCTCGACGCCAGAATTTTTGGGCAAAAATCATGATTTTTATACAAATCGCCAATAATACAATTTTGGATCAAGTATTACATCCATCGATTCGGTTACATTTTTTTTTTATTATTATTTTTCAGTTTAATTGATTATAAATCATAAGTAACCAAATAAATTATAAACAAATAATAATTTAAATATTATTAATCCTCGACCTCAGAGTTTTTGGGGCAATAATCATGATTTTTATACAAATCGTCCATTATAAAATTTTGGATCAAATATTACATCCCTAATTTCGATTACACTATTATTTTATTCCTATTTTTCAGTTTTATTTATTACAAATCATAAGTAACCAAATATATTATAAACAAAAAAGAATTCAAATATGATTAATCCTCGACCCCAGAGTTTTTGGGCGATAACCATAATTTTTATACAAATCGTTAAATATAAAATTATGTATCAAATATTACATCTCTCAATTCGGTAACACTAATATTTTATTCCTATTTTTCAGTTTTATTTATTATAAATCATAAGTTACCAATATATAATAAACAAATAATAAAATAAATATGATTAATCCTCTACCCGAGAGTTTTTGGGAAATAATCATGATTTTTATACAAATCGTCAATTGTACAATTTTGAAACAAATATAACATCCCTAAATTCGATGACACTATTATTTTATTCCTATTTTTCAGTTTTATTTATTATAAATCATAAGTTACCAAAAATATAATAATAGTATGATAATTTAAATATGATTAATCCTCGACCACAGAATTTATGGGCAATAATCATGATTTTTATACAAATCTTCCATTATGAAATTTTGGATCTAAAAAAACATCCCTCAATTCGGTTTCACTACATTTTTATTCTTATTTTTCAGTTTAATTTATTATAAATCATAAGTTACCAAAAATATTATAATAGTATGATAATTTAAATATGATTAATCCTCGACGCCAGAATTTTTGGGCAAAAATCATGATTTTTATGAAAATCGTCAATTATACAATTTTGGATCAAGTATTACATCCATCGATTCGGTTACATTTTTTTTTATTCTTATTTTTCAGTTTAATTGATTATAAATCATAAGTAACCAAATAAATTATAAACAAATAATAATTTAAATATTATTAATCCTCGCCACAGAGTTTTTGGGGCAATAATCATGATTTTTATACAAATCGTCCATTATAAAATTTTGGATCAAATATTACATCCCTAAATTCGATTACACTATTATTTTATTCCTATTTTTCAGTTTAATTTATTATAAATCATAAGTTAAAAAGAATATTATAATAGTATGATAATTTAAATATGATTAATCCTCGACGCCAGAATTTTTGGGCAAAAATCATGATTTTTATACAAATCGTCAATTATACAATTTTGGATCAAGTATTACATCCATCGATTCGGTTACATTTTTTTTTATTCTTATTTTTCAGTTTAATTGATTATAAATCATAAGTAACCAAATAAATTATAAACAAATAATAATTTAAATATTATTAATACTCGCCCCATAGTTTTTGGGGCAATAATCATGATTTTTATACAAATCGTCCATTATAAAATTTTGGATCATATATTACAACCCTAATTTCGATTACACTATTATTTTATTCCTATTTTTCAGTTTAATTTATTATAAATCATAAGTAACCAAATATATTATAAACAAATAAGAATTTAAATATGATTAATCCTCGACCCCAGAGTTTTTGGGCAATAATCATGATTTTTATACAAATCGGCAATTATACAATTTTGGATCAAATATAACATCCCTAAATTCGATTACACTAATATTATATTCCTATATTTCAGTTTTATTTATAACAAATCATTATTTACGAAAATATTAAAATAGTATGAAAATTTAAATATTATTAATCCTCGACCCCAGAGTTTTTGGGCGATAATCATGATTTTTATAGAAATCCTCAATTTTAAAATTTTGTATCAAATTTTACATTTCTCAATTCGGTTACACTATTTATTTTACCTATATTTCAGTTTTATTTATAACAAATCATAATTTACGAAAATATTATAATTGTATGAAAATTTAAATATTATAAATCCTCGACCCCAGAGTTTTTGTGCGATAATCATGATTTATATACAAATCCTCAATTTTAAATTTTGTATCAAATTTTACATTTCTCAATTCGGTTACACTATTTATTTTACCTATATTTCAGATTAATTTATTATAAATCATAATTTACGAAAATATTATAATTGTATGAAAATTTAAATATTATAAATCCTCGACCCCAGATTTTTTGGGCAATAAAAATGATTTTTATACAAATCGGCAATTATACAATTTTGGGTCAAATATAACATCCCTAAATTCGATTATACTATTATTTTATTCCTATTTTTCAGTTTAGTTTATTATAAATCACAATTAACCAAATATATTATAAGCGAATAATAAGTTAAATATTATTAATCCTCGACCCCAGAGTTTTTGGGCAATAATCATGATTTTTATACAAATCGGCAATTATACAATTTTGGGTCAAATATAACATCCCTAAATTCGATTACACTATTATTTTATTCCTATTTTTCAGTTAAATTTATAATAAATCAAAATTTACGAAAATATTATAATAGTATGAAAATTTAAATATTATTAATCCTCGACCCCAGAGTTTTTGGGTGATAATCATAATTTTATACAAATCCTCAATTTTAAAATTTTGTATCAAATTTTACATTTCTCAATTCGGTTACACTATTTATTTTACCTATATTTCAGTTTAATTTATTACAAATCATAATTTACGAAAATATTATAATAGTATGAAAATTTAAATAAAATTAATCCTCGACCCCAGAGTTTTTGGGCGATAATCATGATTTTTATACAAATCCTCAATTTTAAATTTTGTATCAAATTTTACATTTCTCAATTCGGTTACACTATTTATTTTACCTATATTTCAGATTAATTTATTATAAATCATAATTTACGAAAATATTATAATAGTATCAAAATTTAAATAAAATTAATCCTCGACCCCAGAGTTTTTGGGCGATAATCAAGATTTTTATACAAATCGGCAATTATACAATTTTGGATCAAATTTTACATTTCTCAATTCGGTTACACTATTTATTTTACCTATATTTCAGTTTAATTTATTACAAATCATAATTTACGAAAATATTATAATAGTATGAAAATTTAAATAAAATTAATCCTCGACCCCAGAGTTTTTGGGCGATAATCATGATTTTTATACAAATCCTCAATTTTAAATTTTGTATCAAATTTTACATTTCTCAATTCGGTTACACTATTTATTTTACCTATATTTCAGTTTAATTTATTACAAATCATAATTTACGAAAATATTATAATAGTATCAAAATTTAAATAATATTAATCCTCGACCCCAGAGTTTTTGGGCGATAATCAAGATTTTTATACAAATCGGCAATTATACAATTTTGGATCAAATATAACATCCCTAAATTCGATAACACTATTATTTTATTCCTATTTTTCAGTTAAATTTATAATAAATCACAATTTACGATAATTTTATAATAGTATGAAAATTTAAATATTATTAATACTCGACCCCAGAGTTTTTGGGCAATAATCATGATTTTTATACAAATCGGCAATTATACAATTTTGGGTCAAATATAACATCCCTAAATTCGATTACACTATTATTTTATTCCTATTTTTCAGTTTAATTTATAATAAATCACAATTTACGAAAATATTATAATAGTATGAAAATTTAAATATTATTAATCCTCGACCCCAGAGTTTTTGGGCGATAATCATGATTTTTATACAAATCCTCAATTTTAAATTTTGTATCAAATTTTACATTTCTCAATTCGGTTACACTATTTATTTTACCTATATTTCAGTTTAATTTATTATAAATCATAATTTACGAAAATATTATAATAGTATCAAAATTTAAATAAAATTAATCCTCGACCCCAGAGTTTTTGGGCGATAATCAAGATTTTTATACAAATCGGCAATTATACAATTTTGGATCAAATATAACATCCCTAAATTCGATTACACTATTATTTTATTCCTATTTTTCAGTTTAATTTATAATAAATCACAATTTACGAAAATATTATAAGCAAATAATAAGTTAAATATGATTAATCCTCGACCCCAGAGTTTTTGGGCGATAATCATGATTTTTATACAAATCGGCAATTATACAATTTTGGATCAAATATAACATCCCTAAATTCGATAACACTATTATTTTATTCCTATTTTTCAGTTAAATTTATAATAAATCACAATTTACGATAATATTATAATAGTATGAAAATTTAAATATTATTAATCCTCGACCCCAGAGTTTTTGGGCAATAATCATGATTTTTATACAAATCGGCAATAATACTTATTTGGATCAAATATAACATCCCTAAATTCGATTACACTATTATTTTATTCCTATTTTACAGTTTAATTTATAATAAATCACAATTTACGATAATATTATAATAGTATGAAAATTTAAATATTATTAATCCTCGACCCCAGAGTTTTTGGGCGATAATCATGATTTTTATACAAATCGGCAATTATACAATTTTGGATCAAATATAACATCCCTAAATTCGATTTCACTATTATTTTATTCCTATTTTTCAGTTTAATTTATAATAAATCACAATTTACGAAAATATTATAAGCAAATAATAAGTTAAATATGATTAATCCTCGACCCCAGAGTTTTTGGGCGATAATCATGATTTTTATACAAATCGGCAATTATAAAATTTTGGATCAAATATAACATCCCTAAATTCGATAACACTATTATTTTATTCCTATTTTTCAGTTAAATTTATAATAAATCACAATTAACCAAATATATTATAAGCAAATAATAAGTTAAATATGATTAATCCTCGACCCCAGAGTTTTTGGGCAATAATCATGATTTTTATACGAATCCACAATTTTAAAATTTTGTATCAAATTTTACATTTCTCAATTCGGTTACACTATTTATTTTACCTATATTTCAGTTTAATTTATTACAAATCATAATTTACGATAATATTATAATAGTATGAAAATTTAAATATTATTAATCCTCGACCCCAGAGTTTTTGGGCGATAATCATGATTTTTATACAAATCGGCAATTATACTATTTTGGATCAAATATAACATCCCTAAATTCGATAACACTATTATTTTATTCCTATTTTTCAGTTAAATGTATAATAAATCACAATTTACGATAATATTATAATAGTATGAAAATTTAAATATTATTAATCCTCGACCCCAGAGTTTTTGGGCAATAATCATGATTTTTATACAAATCGGCAATTATACAATTTTGGGTCAAATATAACATCCCTAAATTCGATTACACTATTATTTTATTCCTATTTTTCAGTTTAATTTATAATAAATCACAATTTACGAAAATATTATAATAGTATGAAAATTTAAATATTATTAATCCTCGACCCCAGAGTTTTTGGGCGATAATCATGATTTTTATACAAATCCTCAATTTTAAATTTTGTATCAAATTTTACATTTCTCAATTCGGTTACACTATTATTTTATTCCTATTTTTCAGTTAAATTTATAATAAATCACAATTTACGATAATATTATAATAGTATGAAAATTTAAATATTATTAATCCTCGACCCAAGAGTTTTTGGGCAATAATCTCGATTTTTATACAAATCGGCAATTATACAATTTTGGGTCAAATATAACATCCCTAAATTCGATTACACTATTATTTTATTCCTATTTTTCAGTTAAATTTATAATAAATCAAAATTTACGAAAATATTATAATAGTATGAAAATTTAAATATTATTAATCCTCGACCCCAGAGTTTTTGGGCGATAATCATAATTCTATACAAATCCTCAATTTTAAATTTTGTATCAAATTTTACATTTCTCAATTCGGTTACACTATTTATTTTACCTATATTTCAGTTTAATTTATTATAAATCATAATTTACGAAAATATTATAATAGTATCAAAATTTAAATAAAATTAATCCTCGACCCCAGAGTTTTTGGGCGATAATCAAGATTTTTATACAAATCGGCAATTATACAATTTTGGATCAAATATAACATCCCTAAATTCGATTACACTATTATTTTATTCCTATTTTTCAGTTTAATTTATAATAAATCACAATTTACGAAAATATTATAATAGTATGAAAATTTAAATATTATTAATCCTCGACCCCAGAGTTTTTGGGCGATAATCAAGATTTTTATACAATTCGGCAATTATACAATTTTGGATCAAATATAACATCCCTAAATTCGATTACACTATTATTTTATTCCTATTTTTCAGTTTAATTTATAATAAATCACAATTTACGAAAATATTATAAGCAAATAATAAGTTAAATATGATTAATCCTCGACCCCAGAGTTTTTGGGCGATAATCATGATTTTTATACAAATCGGCAATTATAAAATTTTGGATCAAATATAACATCCCTAAATTCGATAACACTATTATTTTATTCCTATTTTTCAGTTAAATTTATAATAAATCACAATTAACCAAATATATTATAAGCAAATAATAATTTAAATATGATTAATCCTCGACCCCAGAGTTTTTGGGCAATAATCATGATTTTTATACGAATCCTCAATTTTAAAATTTTGTATCAAATTTTACATTTCTCAATTCGGTAACACTATTTATTTTACCTTTATTTCAGTTTAATTTATTACAAATCATAATTTACGATAATATTATAATAGTATGAAAATTTAAATATTATTAATCCTCGACCCCAGAGTTTTTGGGCGATAATCATGATTTTTATACAAATCGGCAATTATACTATTTTGGATCAAATATAACATCCCTAAATTCGATAACACTATTATTTTATTCCTATTTTTCAGTTAAATTTATAATAAATCACAATTTACGATAATATTATAATAGTATGAAAATTTATATATTATTAATCCTCGACCCCAGAGTTTTTGGGCAATAATCATGATTTTTATACAAATCGGCAATTATACAATTTTGGGTCAAATATAACATCCCTAAATTCGATTACACTATTATTTTATTCCTATTTGTCAGTTTAATTTATAATAAATCACAATTTACGAAAATATTATAATAGTATGAAAATTTAAATATTATTAATCCTCGACCCCAGAGTTTTTGGGCGATAATCATGATTTTTATACAAATCCTCAATTTTAAATTTTGTATCAAATTTTACATTTCTCAATTCGGTTACACTATTATTTTATTCCTATTTTTCAGTTAAATTTATAATAAATCACAATTTACGATAATATTATAATAGTATGAAAATTTAAATATTATTAATCCTCGACCCCAGAGTTTTTGGGCGATAATCATGATTTTTATACAAATCGGCAATTATACTATTTTGGATCAAATATAACATCCCTAAATTCGATAACACTATTATTTTATTCCTATTTTTCAGTTAAATTTATAATAAATCACAATTTACGATAATATTATAATAGTATGAAAATTTAAATATTATTAATCCTCGACCCCAGAGTTTTTGGGCAATAATCTCGATTTTTATACAAATCGGCAATTATACAATTTTGGGTCAAATATAACATCCCTAAATTCGATAACACTATTATTTTATTCCTATTTTTCAGTTAAATTTATAATAAATCAAAATTTACGATAATATTATAATAGTATGAAAATTTAAATATTATTAATCCTCGACCCCAGAGTTTTTGGGTGATAATCATGATTTTTATACAAATCCTCAATTTTAACCTTTGTATCAAATTTTACATTTCTCAATTCGGTTACACTATTTATTTTACCTATATTTCAGATTAATTTATTATAAATCATAATTTACGAAAATATTATACTAGTATCAAAATTTAAATAAAATTAATCCTCGACCCCAGAGTTTTTGGGCGATAATCAAGATTTTTATACAAATCGGCAATTATACAATTTTGGATCAAATATAACATCCCTAAATTCGATTACACTATTATTTTATTCCTATTTTCAGTTTAATTTATAATAAATCACAATTTACGAAAATATTATAAGCAAATAATAAGTTAAATATGATTAATCCTCGACCCCAGAGTTTTTGGGCGATAATCATGATTTTTATACAAATCGGCAATTATACAATTTTGGGTCAAATATAACATCCCTAAATTCGATTACACTATTATTTTATTCCTATTTTTCAGTAAATTTATAATAAATCAAAATTTACGATAATATTATAATAGTATGAAAATTTAAATATTATTAATCCTCGACCCCAGAGTTTTTGGGTGATAATCATGATTTTTATACAAATCCTCAATTTTAACCTTTGTATCAAATTTTACATTTCTCAATTCGGTTACACTATTTATTTTACCTATATTTCAGATTAATTTATTATAAATCATAATTTACGAAAATATTATACTAGTATCAAAATTTAAATAAAATTAATCCCCGACCCCAGAGTTTTTGGGCGATAATCAAGATTTTTATACAAATCGGCAATTATACAATTTTGGGTCAAATATAACATCCCTAAATTCGATTACACTATTATTTTATTCCTATTTTTCAGTTAAATTTATAATAAATCACAATTTACGAAAATATTATAAGCAAATAATAAGTTAAATATGATTAATCCTCGACCCCAGAGTTTTTGGGCGATAATCATGATTTTTATACAAATCGGCAATTATAATATTTTGGATCAAATATAACATCCCTAAATTCGAACACACTATTATTTTATTCCTATTTTTCAGTTAAATTTATAATAATTCACAATTTACGATAATATTATAATAGTATGAAAATTTAAATATTATTAATCCTCGACCCCAGAGTTTTTGGGCGATAATCATGATTTTTATACAAATCGGCAATTATACTATTTTGGATCAAATATAACATCCCTAAATTCGATAACACTATTATTTTATTCCTATTTTTCAGTTAAATTTATAATAAATCACAATTTACGATAATATTATAATAGTATGAAAATTTAAATATTATTAATCCTCGACCCCAGAGTTTTTGGGCAATAATCTCGATTTTTATACAAATCGGCAATTATACAATTTTGGGTCAAATATAACATCCCTAAATTCGATTACACTAATATTTTATTCCTATTTTTCAGTTAAATTTATAATAAATCAAAATTTACGAAAATATTATAATAGTATGAAAATTTAAATATTATTAATCCTCGACCCCAGAGTTTTTGGGCGATAATCATAATTCTATACAAATCCTCAATTTTAAAATTTTGTATCAAATTTTACATTTCTCAATTCGGTTACACTATTTATTTTACCTATATTTCAGTTTAATTTATTACAAATCATAATTTACGAAAATATTATAATAGTATGAAAATTTAAATAAAATTAATCCTCGACCCCAGAGTTTTTGGGCGATAATCATGATTTTTATACAAATCCTCAATTTTAAATTTTGTATCAAATTTTACATTTCTCAATTCGGTTACACTATTTATTTTACCTATATTTCAGTTTAATTTATTACAAATCATAATTTACGAAAATATTATAATAGTATCAAAATTTAAATAAAATTAATCCTCGACCCCAGAGTTTTTGGGCGATAATCATGATTTTTATACAAATCGGCAATTATACTATTTTGGATCAAATATAACATCCCTAAATTCGATAACACTATTATTTTATTCCTATTTTTCAGTTAAATTTATAATAAATCACAATTTACGATAATATTATAATAGTATGAAAATTTAAATATTATTAATCCTCGACCCCAGAGTTTTTGGGCAATAATCATGATTTTTATACAAATCGGCAATTATACAATTTTGGGTCAAATATAACATCCCTAAATTCGATTACACTATTATTTTATTCCTATTTTTCAGTTAAATTTATAATAAATCACAATTAACCAAATATATTATAAGCAAATAATAAGTTAAATATGATTAATCCTCGACCCCAGAGTTTTTGGGCAATAATCATGATTTTTATACGAATCCACAATTTTAAAATTTTGTATCAAATTTTACATTTCTCAATTCGGTTACACTATTTATTTTACCTATATTTCAGTTTAATTTATTACAAATCATAATTTACGATAATATTATAATAGTATGAAAATTTAAATATTATTAATCCTCGACCCCAGAGTTTTTGGGCGATAATCATGATTTTTATACAAATCGGCAATTATACTATTTTGGATCAAATATAACATCCCTAAATTCGATAACACTATTATTTTATTCCTATTTTTCAGTTAAATTTATAATAAATCACAATTTACGATAATATTATAATAGTATGAAAATTTAAATATTATTAATCCTCGACCCCAGAGTTTTTGGGCAATAATCATGATTTTTATACAAATCGGCAATTATACAATTTTGGGTCAAATATAACATCCCTAAATTCGATTACACTATTATTTTATTCCTATTTTTCAGTTTAATTTATAATAAATCACAATTTACGAAAATATTATAATAGTATGAAAATTTAAATATTATTAATCCTCGACCCCAGAGTTTTTGGGCGATAATCATGATTTTTATACAAATCCTCAATTTTAAATTTTGTATCAAATTTTACATTTCTCAATTCGGTTATACTATTATTTTATTCCTATTTTTCAGTTAAATTTATAATAAATCACAATTTACGATAATATTATAATAGTATGAAAATTTAAATATTATTAATCCTCGACCCCAGAGTTTTTGGGCAATAATCTCGATTTTTATACAAATCGGCAATTATACAATTTTGGGTCAAATATAACATCCCTAAATTCGATTACACTATTATTTTATTCCTATTTTTCAGTTAAATTTATAATAAATCAAAATTTACGAAAATATTATAATAGTATGAAAATTTAAATATTATTAATCCTCGACCCCAGAGTTTTTGGGCGATAATCATAATTCTATACAAATCCTCAATTTTAAATTTTGTATCAAATTTTACATTTCTCAATTCGGTTACACTATTTATTTTACCTATATTTCAGTTTAATTTATTATAAATCATAATTTACGAAAATATTATAATAGTATCAAAATTTAAATAAAATTAATCCCCGACCCCAGAGTTTTTGGGCGATAATCAAGATTTTTATACAAATCGGCAATTATACAATTTTGGATCAAATATAACATCCCTAAATTCGATTACACTATTATTTTATTCCTATTTTTCAGTTTAATTTATAATAAATCACAATTTACGAAAATATTATAATAGTATGAAAATTTAAATATTATTAATCCTCGACCCCAGAGTTTTTGGGCGATAATCAAGATTTTTATACAATTCGGCAATTATACAATTTTGGATCAAATATAACATCCCTAAATTCGATTACACTATTATTTTATTCCTATTTTTCAGTTTAATTTATAATAAATCACAATTTACGAAAATATTATAAGCAAATAATAAGTTAAATATGATTAATCCTCGACCCCAGAGTTTTTGGGCGATAATCATGATTTTTATACAAATCGGCAATTATAAAATTTTGGATCAAATATAACATCCCTAAATTCGATAACACTATTATTTTATTCCTATTTTTCAGTTAAATTTATAATAAATCACAATTAACCAAATATATTATAAGCAAATAATAAGTTAAATATGATTAATCCTCGACCCCAGAGTTTTTGGGCAATAATCATGATTTTTATACGAATCCTCAATTTTAAAATTTTGTATCAAATTTTACATTTCTCAATTCGGTAACACTATTTATTTTACCTATATTTCAGTTTAATTTATTACAAATCATAATTTACGATAATATTATAATAGTATGAAAATTTAAATATTATTAATCCTCGACCCCAGAGTTTTTGGGCGATAATCATGATTTTTATACAAATCGGCAATTATACTATTTTGGATCAAATATAACATCCCTAAATTCGATAACACTATTATTTTATTCCTATTTTTCAGTTAAATTTATAATAAATCACAATTTACGATAATATTATAATAGTATGAAAATTTATATATTATTAATCCTCGACCCCAGAGTTTTTGGGCAATAATCATGATTTTTATACAAATCGGCAATTATACAATTTTGGGTCAAATATAACATCCCTAAATTCGATTACACTATTATTTTATTCCTATTTTTCAGTTTAATTTATAATAAATCACAATTTACGAAAATATTATAATAGTATGAAAATTTAAATATTATTAATCCTCGACCCCAGAGTTTTTGGGCGATAATCATGATTTTTATACAAATCCTCAATTTTAAATTTTGTATCAAATTTTACATTTCTCAATTCGGTTACACTATTATTTTATTCCTATTTTTCAGTTAAATTTATAATAAATCACAATTTACGATAATATTATAATAGTATGAAAATTTAAATATTATTAATCCTCGACCCCAGAGTTTTTGGGCGATAATCATGATTTTTATACAAATCCTCAATTTTAAATTTTGTATCAAATTTTACATTTCTCAATTCGGTTACACTATTATTTTATTCCTATTTTTCAGTTAAATTTATAATAAATCACAATTTACGATAATATTATAATAGTATGAAAATTTAAATATTATTAATCCTCGACCCCAGAGTTTTTGGGCGATAATCAAGATTTTTATACAATTCGGCAATTATACAATTTTGGATCAAATATAACATCCCTAAATTCGATTACACTATTATTTTATTCCTATTTTTCAGTTTAATTTATAATAAATCACAATTTACGAAAATATTATAATAGTATGAAAATTTAAATATTATTAATCCTCGACCCCAGAGTTTTTGGGCGATAATCAAGATTTTTATACAAATCGTCAATTATACAATTTTGGATCAAGTATTACATCCATCGATTCGGTTACATTTTTTTTTATTCTTATTTTTCAGTTTAATTGATTATAAATCATAAGTAACCAAATAAATTATAAACAAATAATAATTTAAATATTATTAATACTCGCCCCATAGTTTTTGGGGCAATAATCATGATTTTTATACAAATCGTCCATTATAAAATTTTGGATCATATATTACAACCCTAATTTCGATTACACTATTATTTTATTCCTATTTTTCAGTTTAATTTATTATAAATCATAAGTAACCAAATATATTATAAACAAATAAGAATTTAAATATGATTAATCCTCGACCCCAGAGTTTTTGGGCAATAATCATGATTTTTATACAAATCGGCA
This sequence comes from Sipha maydis, assembly GCA_034509805.1. Lineage (NCBI taxonomy): Eukaryota > Metazoa > Arthropoda > Insecta > Hemiptera > Aphididae > Sipha > Sipha maydis. The sequence continues at coordinate 29,629 of JASXSY010002742.1, forward strand.
ATTATACAATTTTGGATCAAATATAACATCCCTAAATTCGATTACACTAATATTATATTCCTATATTTCAGTTTTATTTATAACAAATCATTATTTACGAAAATATTAAAATAGTATGAAAATTTAAATATTATTAATCCTCGACCCCAGAGTTTTTGGGCGATAATCATGATTTTTATAGAAATCCTCAATTTTAAAATTTTGTATCAAATTTTACATTTCTCAATTCGGTTACACTATTTATTTTACCTATATTTCAGTTTTATTTATAACAAATCATAATTTACGAAAATATTATAATTGTATGAAAATTTAAATATTATAAATCCTCGACCCCAGAGTTTTTGTGCGATAATCATGATTTTTATACAAATCCTCAATTTTAAATTTTGTATCAAATTTTACATTTCTCAATTCGGTTACACTATTTATTTTACCTATATTTCAGATTAATTTATTATAAATCATAATTTACGAAAATATTATAATAGTATCAAAATTTAAATAAAATTAATCCTCGACCCCAGAGTTTTTGGGCGATAATCAAGATTTTTATACAAATCGGCAATTATACAATTTTGGATCAAATATAACATCCCTAAATTCGATTACACTATTATTTTATTCCTATTTTTCAGTTTAATTTATAATAAATCACAATTTACGAAAATATTATAAGCAAATAATAAGTTAAATATGATTAATCCTCGACCCCAGAGTTTTTGGGCGATAATCATGATTTTTATACAAATCGGCAATTATACTATTTTGGATCAAATATAACATACCTAAATTCGATAACACTATTATTTTATTCCTATTTTTCAGTTAAATTTATAATAAATCACAATTTACGATAATTTTATAATAGTATGAAAATTTAAATATTATTAATCCTCGACCCCAGAGTTTTTGGGCAATAATCTCGATTTTTATACAAATCGGCAATTATACAATTTTGGGTCAAATATAACATCCCTAAATTCGATTACACTATTATTTTATTCCTATTTTTCAGTTTAATTTATAATAAATCACAATTTACGAAAATATTATAATAGTATGAAAATTTAAATATTATGAATCCTCGACCCCAGAGTTTTTGGGCGATAATCATGATTTTTATACAAATCCTCAATTTTAAATTTTGTATCAAATTTTACATTTCTCAATTCGGTTACACTATTTATTTTACCTATATTTCAGTTTAATTTATTATAAATCATAATTTACGAAAATATTATAATAGTATCAAAATTTAAATAAAATTAATCCTCGACCCCAGAGTTTTTGGGCGATAATCAAGATTTTTATACAAATCAGCAATTATACAATTCTGGATCAAATATAACATCCCTAAATTCGATAACACTATTATTTTATTCCTATTTTTCAGTTTAATTTATTATAAATCACAATTAACCAAATATATTATAAGCAAATAATAAGTTAAATATGATTAATCCTCGACCCCAGAGTTTTTGGGCGATAATCATGATTTTTATACAAATCGGCAATTATACAATTTTGGATCAAATATAACATCCCTAAATTCGATAACACTATTATTTTATTCCTATTTTTCAGTTTAATTTATTATAAATCACAATTAACCAAATATATTATAAGTAAATAATAAGTTAAATATGATTAATCCTCGACCCCAGAGTTTTTGGGCGATAATCATGATTTTTATACAAATCGGCAATTATACAATTCTGGATCAAATATAACATCCCTAAATTTGATTACACTATTATTTTATTCCTATTTTTCAGTTTAATTTATTATAAATCACAATTAACCAAATATATTATAAGCAAATAATAAGTTAAATATGATTAATCCTCGACCCCAGAGTTTTTGGGCGATAATCATGATTTTTATACAAATCCTCAATTTTAAATTTTGTATCAAATTTTACATTTCTCAATTCGGTTACACTATTATTTTATTCCTATTTTTCAGTTAAATTTATAATAAATCACAATTTACGATAATATTATAATAGTATGAAAATTTAAATATTATTAATCCTCGACCCCAGAGTTTTTGGGCGATAATCAAGATTTTTATACAATTCGGCAATTATACAATTTTGGATCAAATATAACATCCCTAAATTCGATTACACTATTATTTTATTCCTATTTTTCAGTTTAATTTATAATAAATCACAATTTACGAAAATATTATAATAGTATGAAAATTTAAATATTATTAATCCTCGACCCCAGAGTTTTTGGGCGATAATCAAGATTTTTATACAAATCGTCAATTATACAATTTTGGATCAAGTATTACATCCATCGATTCGGTTACATTTTTTTTTATTCTTATTTTTCAGTTTAATTGATTATAAATCATAAGTAACCAAATAAATTATAAACAAATAATAATTTAAATATTATTAATACTCGCCCCATAGTTTTTGGGGCAATAATCATGATTTTTATACAAATCGTCCATTATAAAATTTTGGATCATATATTACAACCCTAATTTCGATTACACTATTATTTTATTCCTATTTTTCAGTTTAATTTATTATAAATCATAAGTAACCAAATATATTATAAACAAATAAGAATTTAAATATGATTAATCCTCGACCCCAGAGTTTTTGGGCAATAATCATGATTTTTATACAAATCGGCAATTATACAATTTTGGATCAAATATAACATCCCTAAATTCGATTACACTAATATTATATTCCTATATTTCAGTTTTATTTATAACAAATCATTATTTACGAAAATATTAAAATAGTATGAAAATTTAAATATTATTAATCCTCGACCCCAGAGTTTTTGGGCGATAATCATGATTTTTATAGAAATCCTCAATTTTAAAATTTTGTATCAAATTTTACATTTCTCAATTCGGTTACACTATTTATTTTACCTATATTTCAGTTTTATTTATAACAAATCATAATTTACGAAAATATTATAATTGTATGAAAATTTAAATATTATAAATCCTCGACCCCAGAGTTTTTGTGCGATAATCATGATTTTTATACAAATCCTCAATTTTAAATTTTGTATCAAATTTTACATTTCTCAATTCGGTTACACTATTTATTTTACCTATATTTCAGATTAATTTATTATAAATCATAATTTACGAAAATATTATAATAGTATCAAAATTTAAATAAAATTAATCCTCGACCCCAGAGTTTTTGGGCGATAATCAAGATTTTTATACAAATCGGCAATTATACAATTTTGGATCAAATATAACATCCCTAAATTCGATTACACTATTATTTTATTCCTATTTTTCAGTTTAATTTATAATAAATCACAATTTACGAAAATATTATAAGCAAATAATAAGTTAAATATGATTAATCCTCGACCCCAGAGTTTTTGGGCGATAATCATGATTTTTATACAAATCGGCAATTATACTATTTTGGATCAAATATAACATACCTAAATTCGATAACACTATTATTTTATTCCTATTTTTCAGTTAAATTTATAATAAATCACAATTTACGATAATTTTATAATAGTATGAAAATTTAAATATTATTAATCCTCGACCCCAGAGTTTTTGGGCAATAATCTCGATTTTTATACAAATCGGCAATTATACAATTTTGGGTCAAATATAACATCCCTAAATTCGATTACACTATTATTTTATTCCTATTTTTCAGTTTAATTTATAATAAATCACAATTTACGAAAATATTATAATAGTATGAAAATTTAAATATTATGAATCCTCGACCCCAGAGTTTTTGGGCGATAATCATGATTTTTATACAAATCCTCAATTTTAAATTTTGTATCAAATTTTACATTTCTCAATTCGGTTACACTATTTATTTTACCTATATTTCAGTTTAATTTATTATAAATCATAATTTACGAAAATATTATAATAGTATCAAAATTTAAATAAAATTAATCCTCGACCCCAGAGTTTTTGGGCGATAATCAAGATTTTTATACAAATCGGCAATTATACAATTTTGGATCAAATATAACATCCCTAAATTCGATTACACTATTATTTTATTCCTATTTTTCAGTTTAATTTATAATAAATCACAATTTACGAAAATATTATAAGCAAATAATAAGTTAAATATGATTAATCCTCGACCCCAGAGTTTTTGGGCGATAATCATGATTTTTATACAAATCGGCAATTATACAATTTTGGATCAAATATAACATCCCTAAATTCGATAACACTATTATTTTATTCCTATTTTTCAGTTAAATTTATAATAAATCACAACTTACGATAATATTATAATAGTATGAAAATTTAAATATTATTAATCCTCGACCCCAGAGTTTTTGGGCAATAATCATGATTTTTATACAAATCGGCAATAATACTTATTTGGATCAAATATAACATCCCTAAATTCGATTACACTATTATTTTATTCCTATTTTACAGTTAAATTTATAATAAATCACAATTTACGATAATATTATAATAGTATGAAAATTTAAATATTATTAATCCTCGACCCCAGAGTTTTTGGGCGATAATCATGATTTTTATACAAATCGGCAATTATACAATTTTGGATCAAATATAACATCCCTAAATTCGATTACACTATTATTTTATTCCTATTTTTCAGTTTAATTTATAATAAATCACAATTTACGAAAATATTATAAGCAAATAATAAGTTAAATATGATTAATCCTCGACCCCAGAGTTTTTGGGCGATAATCATGATTTTTATACAAATCGGCAATTATAAAATTTTGGATCAAATATAACATCCCTAAATTCGATAACACTATTATTTTATTCCTATTTTTCAGTTAAATTTATAATAAATCACAATTAACCAAATATATTATAAGCAAATAATAAGTTAAATATGATTAATCCTCGACCCCAGAGTTTTTGGGCAATAATCATGATTTTTATACGAATCCTCAATTTTAAAATTTTGTATCAAATTTTACATTTCTCAATTCGGTAACACTATTTATTTTACCTATATTTCAGTTTAATTTATTACAAATCATAATTTACGATAATATTATAATAGTATGAAAATTTAAATATTATTAATCCTCGACCCCAGAGTTTTTGGGCGATAATCAAGATTTTTATACAAATCGGCAATTATACAATTTTGGATCAAATATAACATCCCTAAATTCGATTACACTATTATTTTATTCCTATTTTTCAGTTTAATTTATAATAAATCACAATTTACGAAAATATTATAAGCAAATAATAAGTTAAATATGATTAATCCTCGACCCCAGAGTTTTTGGGCGATAATCATGATTTTTATACAAATCGGCAATTATACAATTTTGGGTCAAATATAACATCCCTAAATTCGATTACACTATTATTTTATTCCTATTTTTTAGTTAAATTTATAATAAATCACAATTTACGATAATATTATAATAGTATGAAAATTTAAATATTATTAATCCTCGACCCCAGAGTTTTTGGGCGATAATCATGATTTTTATACAAATCGGCAATTATACTATTTTGGATCAAATTTTACATTTCTCAATTCGGTTACACTATTTATTTTACCTATATTTCAGTTTAATTCATTACAAATCATAATTTACGAAAATATTATACTAGTATGAAAATTTAAATAAAATTAATCCTCGACCCCAGAGTTTTTGGGCGATAATCATGATTTTTATACAAATCCTCAATTTTAAATTTTGTATCAAATTTTACATTTCTCAATTCGGTTACACTATTTATTTTACCTATATTTCAGTTTAATTTATTACAAATCATAATTTACGAAAATATTATAATAGTATCAAAATTTAAATATTATTAATCCTCGACCCCAGAGTTTTTGGGCAATAATCTCGATTTTTATACAAATCGGCAATTATACAATTTTGGGTCAAATATAACATCCCTAAATTCGATTACACTATTATTTTATTCCTATTTTTCAGTTAAATTTATAATAAATCAAAATTTACGAAAATATTATAATAGTATGAAAATTTAAATATTATTAATCCTCGACCCCAGAGTTTTTGGGCGATAATCATAATTCTATACAAATCCTCAATTTTAAATTTTGTATCAAATTTTACATTTCTCAATTCGGTTACACTATTTATTTTACCTATATTTCAGTTTAATTTATTATAAATCATAATTTACGAAAATATTATAATAGTATCAAAATTTAAATAAAATTAATCCCCGACCCCAGAGTTTTTGGGCGATAATCAAGATTTTTATACAAATCGGCAATTATACAATTTTGGATCAAATATAACATCCCTAAATTCGATTACACTATTATTTTATTCCTATTTTTCAGTTTAATTTATAATAAATCACAATTTACGAAAATATTATAATAGTATGAAAATTTAAATATTATTAATCCTCGACCCCAGAGTTTTTGGGCGATAATCAAGATTTTTATACAATTCGGCAATTATACAATTTTGGATCAAATATAACATCCCTAAATTCGATTACACTATTATTTTATTCCTATTTTTCAGTTTAATTTATAATAAATCACAATTTACGAAAATATTATAAGCAAATAATAAGTTAAATATGATTAATCCTCGACCCCAGAGTTTTTGGGCGATAATCATGATTTTTATACAAATCGGCAATTATAAAATTTTGGATCAAATATAACATCCCTAAATTCGATAACACTATTATTTTATTCCTATTTTTCAGTTAAATTTATAATAAATCACAATTAACCAAATATATTATAAGCAAATAATAAGTTAAATATGATTAATCCTCGACCCCAGAGTTTTTGGGCAATAATCATGATTTTTATACGAATCCTCAATTTTAAAATTTTGTATCAAATTTTACATTTCTCAATTCGGTAACACTATTTATTTTACCTATATTTCAGTTTAATTTATTACAAATCATAATTTACGATAATATTATAATAGTATGAAAATTTAAATATTATTAATCCTCGACCCCAGAGTTTTTGGGCGATAATCATGATTTTTATACAAATCGGCAATTATACTATTTTGGATCAAATATAACATCCCTAAATTCGATAACACTATTATTTTATTCCTATTTTTCAGTTAAATTTATAATAAATCACAATTTACGATAATATTATAATAGTATGAAAATTTATATATTATTAATCCTCGACCCCAGAGTTTTTGGGCAATAATCATGATTTTTATACAAATCGGCAATTATACAATTTTGGGTCAAATATAACATCCCTAAATTCGATTACACTATTATTTTATTCCTATTTTTCAGTTTAATTTATAATAAATCACAATTTACGAAAATATTATAATAGTATGAAAATTTAAATATTATTAATCCTCGACCCCAGAGTTTTTGGGCGATAATCATGATTTTTATACAAATCCTCAATTTTAAATTTTGTATCAAATTTTACATTTCTCAATTCGGTTACACTATTATTTTATTCCTATTTTTCAGTTAAATTTATAATAAATCACAATTTACGATAATATTATAATAGTATGAAAATTTAAATATTATTAATCCTCGACCCCAGAGTTTTTGGGCGATAATCATGATTTTTATACAAATCCTCAATTTTAAATTTTGTATCAAATTTTACATTTCTCAATTCGGTTACACTATTATTTTATTCCTATTTTTCAGTTAAATTTATAATAAATCACAATTTACGATAATATTATAATAGTATGAAAATTTAAATATTATTAATCCTCGACCCCAGAGTTTTTGGGCGATAATCAAGATTTTTATACAATTCGGCAATTATACAATTTTGGATCAAATATAACATCCCTAAATTCGATTACACTATTATTTTATTCCTATTTTTCAGTTTAATTTATAATAAATCACAATTTACGAAAATATTATAATAGTATGAAAATTTAAATATTATTAATCCTCGACCCCAGAGTTTTTGGGCGATAATCAAGATTTTTATACAAATCGTCAATTATACAATTTTGGATCAAGTATTACATCCATCGATTCGGTTACATTTTTTTTTATTCTTATTTTTCAGTTTAATTGATTATAAATCATAAGTAACCAAATAAATTATAAACAAATAATAATTTAAATATTATTAATACTCGCCCCATAGTTTTTGGGGCAATAATCATGATTTTTATACAAATCGTCCATTATAAAATTTTGGATCATATATTACAACCCTAATTTCGATTACACTATTATTTTATTCCTATTTTTCAGTTTAATTTATTATAAATCATAAGTAACCAAATATATTATAAACAAATAAGAATTTAAATATGATTAATCCTCGACCCCAGAGTTTTTGGGCAATAATCATGATTTTTATACAAATCGGCAATTATACAATTTTGGATCAAATATAACATCCCTAAATTCGATTACACTAATATTATATTCCTATATTTCAGTTTTATTTATAACAAATCATTATTTACGAAAATATTAAAATAGTATGAAAATTTAAATATTATTAATCCTCGACCCCAGAGTTTTTGGGCGATAATCATGATTTTTATAGAAATCCTCAATTTTAAAATTTTGTATCAAATTTTACATTTCTCAATTCGGTTACACTATTTATTTTACCTATATTTCAGTTTTATTTATAACAAATCATAATTTACGAAAATATTATAATTGTATGAAAATTTAAATATTATAAATCCTCGACCCCAGAGTTTTTGTGCGATAATCATGATTTTTATACAAATCCTCAATTTTAAATTTTGTATCAAATTTTACATTTCTCAATTCGGTTACACTATTTATTTTACCTATATTTCAGATTAATTTATTATAAATCATAATTTACGAAAATATTATAATAGTATCAAAATTTAAATAAAATTAATCCTCGACCCCAGAGTTTTTGGGCGATAATCAAGATTTTTATACAAATCGGCAATTATACAATTTTGGATCAAATATAACATCCCTAAATTCGATTACACTATTATTTTATTCCTATTTTTCAGTTTAATTTATAATAAA
>JASXSY010002743.1:0-105646 GCA_034509805.1 Sipha maydis
ATACTAGCATGTACTTAATGGTTAAAAACATAATATAACTTAATATAAACGAAACATTTCTATATTTAGCAGCACTCGTTGGGTAAGTATAACCTAAGTATTTTATTGAGTATGGTACATTTGGAAGAATTATTTTATGCCTCGTGTATGTAATATAATTTTAGGATAAAATGTACAAATTTAAGCGTATTAGAGTATATTATATGGAGTTAATGTTTTTCAATATTTTTTTAGATTCTGAACGGAGTGATGGAATCTATTGGTTTTACAATGATGTGTGTTTTTATTTTTATTTTTTATTTTTTTTATTTTGTGTCTGACGACACCTTTTTTGGCAGTAAAAATGCTTCGATTTGCTTAAGTAGCAACTTTTCTGAAAGGAAAGTGAATGTAGATGGTACTTTGGCTAGTCTAAAATCCAACTTTTCAATACTTTTTAAAAAAATCGAAAAAAACGATAGTAAAAATTACGAAAAAACGAGAAATTTTTACAAATTACATTTTTTTAAAATGCTCTAACTCAAAAACCAAAAATCGCAACAACTTAAAATTTTCACCAAATCTTTATATTGTCGTTTTCTATACATGATTAAGTTTTCAAAGTTTTTTGACATATTTTGACTTATTTATAGACAATTTAAATTTTCGATTTTTGTAAAATTTTTGTTTTTAAACATCTATAAAATTTAATTGGCAGACCGAAAACTCTTGAAAATTTAATACAAGGTTTATAATAAGTTAAACTTATCGTAACTAAAAAATATTGGTGATCGGTTTACTCAAATTTTTTTTTATAAACCCTTAAAGCTCAAATTTGTATAAAATGTGTAAAAATCTCGATAATTTGCAAGTTATTTTGTAGATAAAAATTTATAAAAATTTTTCTGTTCATACTTAAGGTTCAAAGTTTTAACACTAGGTTATCCATAAGATTCAAAAATCTTAAAAAATTTCTACCGGACTTAGAGGAAAAAATTGTATGACTGTTTGAAATTTAAATATTTACGAAATTGCATAAAATAGCGATTTATTCTCAAACGATTTTAAATATTTGTTATAATTCAAAAAGTATGAGTCGCAGATTTTTTAAGTTTTTACCAGCTGTTAAGATTGGCATTTCCTTTATGACATATTTTTTTCAAAATATTATATTGATTTTTAAGCCACTTATAGGCATTTAAAATATTCGATTTTTTTACATTTTATTTTTATAATCGGTGATAAAAAAAATTTGGCTCGTACAAAATATTTGAAAATTTAATAGAAGATTCCACAGAAGTAGTACTTAATGTCATTCAAAAATTATTAAAATCCATAGGCACAATTTTTTTTTATAAGCGTTTGAACAGCGAATATTGACATAAAATTACATGTAAAATATAATATAATGTATAATATTCTAGACTAAGAAGATAGAATAAGGAATGAATACGTGAGAAGTAGTGTTAGTGTAGCGCCAATTGTGGACAAGATGAGAGAAAATAGGCTGAGATGGTTTGGGCATGTAATGAGGCGAGAGGAAACGAATGCAGTAAGAGTGGTTATGAAGATGGACGTTGAAGTGAAAAAAGGAAGAGGAAGACCAAAAAAGAGATGGTTAGAGACTTTGGAGAATGACATGAGGGCTGTCGGTGTGTGCAGAGGAGATGTGATTGACCGAGTAAAGTGGAGGTGTAGGACAAGGGTGGCCGACCCCAAATAGTTGGGAGGAAGGCGAGGCAAAAGAAGAAGAAGAAGAAGTATAATATTCTAGACTGACAAATGATATCAGTTTTTTTAAAATGCTCTAACTCAAAAACGTGAAATTTTCACCAAATCTTTATATTGACGTTCTCTATACATGGTTAAGTTTTCAAAGTATTTTGACATATTTTGACTTATTTATAGACGATTTAAATTTTCGATTTTTCTAAATTTTTCGTGTCAAAATAAAATATACTAATTACAATATTTATAAATAACATTGTATTATATTCTAGACAAACATATCATCTCCGTTCAGAATCGTTTTTCGTATAAAATGATACCTATCATTGAATTCAAATTTAATAAATCCATTATAATGACCTATCCTATGAAGAGTCGCACTTCACCCCCAAGTGTACAGCAGAGCGAGGCCCATCCGGTTCTTTTTTTCTTTAAATTTATTAATACAAATTATTATCTGTAGTTTTTCAAATTGTATAATTATCCTTTTATAAGTATTTTTAAATACTGTTATACTAAATTTATGGACTTTATAATCTTTATTTTTCTACGTTTTTGTATTTCTGTACTTCATTACCCTTCAAACTTAAACCCTTAAACCCTTTAATAAATTAATAAAAAATATGAATTGTTGAGGAGAAAATGTAATTAAGAGTACTTTTAAAATATTGTTTGAAATAAAATGAATTATTCTTATAATATCGGATTTAGATTTACTTAACTTGTTATCACGAATACAATATAAATTATTAAAATTCCAGTACTATGTGTTGGAAAGTATTTTGAAACTTTATTGGTAAATAAAAATATTAGGTTCTTGAAATAACATTTGTGTTAGTAATTATTTATATATAATTAAGAAGGGTACAGTATTTAAAATTACAAACAAGTATTATTTAGAGACATGAAAAAATGTATAAAATAAATATTTTTTTATTACTTAAACTAAAAAGCGGAATATCAAAAATATATAAATGCATAGAAATAAGGCAAAACATATTTTATCTACTACATTAGCAAATATTCGTCTTCTGTTGAATTCCACCGTTTTTGAATCAGTTTGTCAGACGTTGAACCCTGTAAATATTGAACGAGATCAATGTACAATAAAAAAATAAGACCAATCAGAGACGGCCAACTAGATGATAAAGTTTTGTAGCGAATCATGGTTAATAATTATTGAGGGTAATTATTCGAAAGATTTAAAATTGAAAATATTTTAAATCTTGGTTTGTATACATGTTATATTATGTTTGTTATATTAGTATTGTAGTCGACGTCGTATTGCATAGTACAACGGGTCATCGAATAGTGGCCCGCGGAAAAATTTTAATCCGGCCCGCAGATAAGGAAAAAAAAATAAAAAATCGATAATAAAATATATTAGTTATTTGCCAACGGAAGCAGATATTATATTTGTTACTAAGCATGTCTTAAAGTTTTTTAGGATGATAGGGTGATTAGTTTCTGATTATTAAGATTAGAACAATTACATGATTATGGGTAAGAAACAAAAATAATTGAATTTGAAAACATATAGTTTTCGACTGTGTAGACGGAGTTATATTTTTTATTTACAGCACAGCTTAGGGGCCTTGTAAGTTTGTTTAATTTACTATCAGACGTAGCTGTTTTTTAATATTTTTAATGTTAGGAGACTTAATGTATATCATTTGTCAAACATTTTTTTGCATTTTAATATGTTAAAAATATTAGTTTTGAATTTTGATGGTTCTCAAAAATTTTTCAATATTTCCACTGTGACCCTTCAAAAATATTAATTGCTGACCCCTGGTATATCTTACTTTGATTTCCATTCGTAACATCTCTACAAATTTCGACTGGACGAAGATGTTTATTGGTTTTGGGAGGGGCTTGGGTGTCGTGGTCAAATTGTCCAATACCACTGATATTACTGCCGCCAGAACCGTTAGCCCCAAACTGTAGACGTAGTATAGAACTAATGATCAATACAAAGCATACAACGATCAGTCATATCATGTATACAACGCATAACCGGCGTGCGGTGAATAATTTTTTTCTGATTTTAAAATTTTTAGGAACCGTACAATGGTTTTCCGAGACGCATAAATGACGTGTTACGTTAAATACGTACCAATGAACGGGACGCTGGACAGTATTAATGGTATTTTGGAGTAAATTACTAGTAAAATAGAAACAACGATCAATCCGTTGAACAGACTAGTGATCAGTTTTGACTTGTCATTCGACGGGATGCAGAACACTAACAAATTCAATATTGCCGTAGCTGTAAAAAAAATAAAAATACATTCATGCCGTTTTATCAGGCGGATCCGCATAATTTCTTTTTTATATTAGCGTTAAGAGAAAAAAGTATCGATTATCTAGTTTAAAAAGTACTTTTTTCAGGAGAGCGATTTGAAAAATTAGTGAATATTTTATTAATTTAATTATGAATACAATTTTTTGGTATGTCCACAGGCCGTTAATTTATGTTTTCATTACTAATATTATATATTACATATTATGTGCATGTGTTGTATACGAATATTAATACTATTATAACTGCAGTTGTATAACTTGAAGATAATAGTTATTCTACTTTTGTCACGGGTAGAGACAGGGCGATGGTTTTTTATTTTTGTTTGTTTTTGACAGACAACATTACAGCTATTGGATTATACTACGAGGAAGTCAGCACTATGGACGAGATCGATGATTAAGTATGCGACCCAGGGGAAATGGGGATTCTGGAAGAGGACGATAATGTCGGTAAGAGAATATGGGCTATTTTTTTTTTACTTTTATATGATTTTATATTTTACTGCAAAATACGCCTTTGCCTGTCATATTGTGTTGTGCTGTGTAGGCAGTGCGTGTGTTATTTTTTTTTACGATACACAGCACCAACCGAAACGGGGTAAAGGGACGTGAAAAATACTTGCACAACGCCGGGAGGATGATAAGGGCGAAGGTAGCAGTGCGGTGTTCGCGCGGATCTCGCGTCCGATGGTGACGTTGTATTCGACGTGTTCGTACGAATCGTCCGGGCAGCACGGATAGATCCGTGCGAATGATTCGCTGGAAATGTGCAATATTTGCCATTCCGAATGGGGACCGTCGGCCTCGATCTGCGAAAAGACCAACACGAAACAACGATTATGTATGGACATCGTACGTACATGCGTGGCGTCACTATGTAGACGGTGCTATGCGCAGTCGTGAACTGACTTGGATGTTCATCATACTTGGATACAACATCTCTGTACCTTTTGTCCGAACTTTAAGTATAAATATTTACTCAGAACTTTCCTTGTGTTTTTATCCGTTATAATACCGATCAAATCGATAAGTAGAATTTGAAGTAATTTTTCTAAGGCAACAAAATACATTTATTTTTACATAACGGTCTGTAAAATCGTAAAACTCTAGGCACTAAATTTGTCAATGGTAAAAATACTCCGTTGAAATCGAAATTAAAATATACTGTGATATTTTATGAAATTTGAATATTTTTCACTTGATTCGTCCTGAGACGATGTTGACTTCTGTGTCTTTTTTTTTTTTTTACCAGTCCACGACAGGTTGTTGCGTAGGCACTTATTACAATTATATCGTATACAATTTAACGAGAATAACGAGTGCAGACCTCGTGCAATGCAGCGGTTCTGGTCATGTTTAACACTTTGTTGCTGTATATCCAAGACCCGACTTTCAGATAACCGGTATGCACATCGTATGGCCATCGACTCATGTCCATCTTGCACTGCACCCGGTACCGGATCGGTGGCACCCACAATACGTGACCAGTGCTGTTGATCAAAGCGTGCGTGTTATCGCGTTCCACGTCCACTCCAAGGCTGGAAAAATTACGGGCGAGCGCAGCGGTAAAAAACAGTAAACGAGTAAAACACAAACATATAATAGAAAATAAAAAAACAATATCTTATATCCGATTTATACTATAATAATACTGTATACTAATCAACTCGGTTTCGACGTACTTGTTGTAAGCTCTGAAGTCTGGGATCCAAATTTCGTGCGGTTCGACCACCATGAATTTTATCTGATCGTAATCGTCCGGGTTCCATGTCAGACGGTCGTCGTTCCATTCCTGGAAAAAGAACGCGCATCCTTAAAACATGCAGTACGGGAACGCACATAGACATCGTACACGTCCTGGAACAGGTGTCTTCGATCCGTGGCCCGCGAACACGTCTTAAGCGTAGTATTGTAAGTATTTTTTATATTTCGGTAAAATTAGAACGGCTGTACAAGACATCAAAAAAACGTGAAGTGACTAGAATTGAATTTTTGTTGAAAACACATGTTTTCATTACGAACGAGGCGAGTATACTTTTTTAAATATAATTAGTGACCGGCCGTTTTAAATTATTGAAAACCCCTGTTCCAATTTGTTCCAGATGTTTCGTATCATACACGTGCCGAAGGAAACTTGATAATATTATTTAGGGTACTCACCGTTCTCGTCCAGGCGTGAAATATCATTTCTGACGTACCGTAATTCTAAAAAATGAATTCCGATAAAGACGATCAAAATTATTATGTTACGGCTTGCGAAAATATTATTGCACCAGGGATGGCTAATTAATATCATGCAAATAAATCATTAGATTATGCAAACAATTAAAATATCTATAACATTATATTTAATTATTAATAATTAATAATAAGGCGACAATGAATCACTTTAAAAATAGGAATTGGCTATTTTGTTAATTTTTTCTTTAACTTATTCATCCGAGTAATTTTTATCGGAAACTAGTTTTATTTATATCTGATTTAAGATATCGACCAATGGATGAATGTACTAGTGCATGTACTTTATTAAAAGTTACAAATTATAAACCAAATAGAAGTGAATTGGCATCGTAACAACAAAATCACATTAATAAAATTGATAAATAGTCCGTTAATGTTATTTTTCTAAATTTAATTAATTAATAAATGTCTTATAAATATAATATTAATTTTCAAAACTTAATAGCACGCAGGAAGAAGAAAAAAAAATTAATTTAGTATATGTATTACATGATGTACGTTGAAGCCAAAATAATCAATAAGTTATATTATTTGATAAAAATGGTTTAAACAAAATTTATTAGATGCTTTTGTTAGTTATTATTATATAACTTTGTTGGTAGTAGTATTGTTTTAGAAACTATGCAGTGGCATGAGCCTTGCTGTCCATTGGCCGTATTGTTTATGCATATAACCAGTATAAACTGCTGAAGTGGTGGTTGTTTTAATTTTTTTTTTATATTTTATGTACCCTTTATTAGCTTTTTTTCCCCTCTTCAATCCAAAATCCTGGGTTTTACGCCATTAAAACTATGGTATAAAATGGATATGACAAAAATTGTCCTACATTGCAAAATTTGAGAGTTAGCAACCCTACATTTAAAAAAAATTTGCCACCCCTGATTTAAGTACTATTACTGGCAGTATAGCTTTACCAATTCCACGCTGTTGAAAACGGTTATCATTTTCATCTGAACAAGTTTTTTACTCGTAGCAGGAACCACCACGCGGTCATAGTTCTTGAACAGGTGTTTTCTCAACGCGTGCCCAGCCGTAATGTTTTCATAGGGCGTTGGCACATAACCTATAATTTGACGAACGGAAGGAAAATAACGAATCGGTTAATAGACATCGGAAAGCGTACGTGATAATATTATAATCGTGTACACCCCGACGGCGTTATTAAACATAATATCTATTTGCGGAACGATTGTGACATTTTATTAAAATGCGTTATAATGAATATATGCACAGTTGACGGACATTTAAAAAACGCATTGCAAGTGCGGGCACCGTCGTTCATGGTTCAAGTGTAGGCCCCAGTCGGTCGCAGACCAATAAACATAACAATTTATTATACACGACGGAGCACACAGTTCTCCTTCGGAATTCTCCCGAGTCGCTTGCACGCAAAAGTGTTTGGAATTCGGCATGACCGATGTCGGTGCCCGCTTAACCGTTAAACAGCTTCCCCGTTTGTCGCCCGAACAAATGATTGATTTAATTATTGTACAACGTGATGTCGATCACTTACCTGCGTCGACCGCGCAAAAGTACACGGTCAAAGTTATCAGGAACGACCGCAATCGTAGAACGTCCATCGCTGGCCGGCACTACAGGAAACAGACTGCAGAAAGACCGTCGTGGGCAACGTCAAGATTACTATTATTCTCATCGCATTCCATTTAATAAGCAGCATCATAAATGATTTGTTAAGCAACGCACGGTATTTATTAAATTCTCACGCAGGATGTGATATCTCATAGTATATTTCAATTAAACCCAATCACCATAGAAGTCTTATACAAACTTGTGGGTCGATTTTATTCTATTGTGTAGGTATAAATTCGTGTCTGTGTACATATCCGTAGTTATTCTTCGTACATCTGTACAGTATAACTGCGTTTCACAAATCGTTTTCTAGGATATGTATGCATCAGCACGAGGTTGTCCTGATCGTCCTGTACGAAAAATCGGGTTGGGCACCGATACTAAAATATTTAGTGTACACGATCAGCTGGATAATATTATCTACTACAAAATGCTAATTTTATCTTATCGACAACATTAAATTCAACAAACAGATTTCAGATTATGCGTGCAAAATACAATATATGTATTATATAACGGTTTTACAATAAGATATTTTTCTTTTTAATAATAACAATAATTATAATTTTTATTGTGGAAATAATATTTTCATTTATAATTATTTATAAAGTGACTATTTTTTTTTTTTTTTATCATGATCTGGTTTAAATAAACAGATTTAACAGTTTAAGGATTTCATTAAACGAATATAATAATACTAATATAAGAATTTCAGATGAAAATATAATCAAAGTGGAAATGTTTACAGTAAATAAAATGATGCCGTTAATTTAATGATTGATGTATGTAATAAATTAATATTACACTTAGAATTACACATATAAAAATGTTAATGATTTTCTGATAAAATGTACATTTTTAGAGTTGTAGTAAATATGAAAACAAAACCCTAAACTTACATTCGACCACTTCTTACAATTTCCCCCCCCCCCCCCCCAAATCGATAGCTTTTAATATTAAGTTTTTTAAAATGCAGCGAATAAGGAAAAAAAATAACCATACTTAATGACTTTTATTCATTTTGAAATTGTATTTAAAATTCAATAATTTATTGAAGATTTCGAATATCAGAGTATTTATTTTGCTATATTTGCTTAAACGTTTCTGGTGAATTCATCATTTATATATTATACTTATATAGTATTATACTCTGAACAACTAAAAATATAAATTACTAAAAATTAAAAATTAATTATATGTTAAATTAAATAATTTGACTATAGATCTTCTAATTAAATATTTAAACCCTCATATCTTATATATAAATAAATTATTATTTCCAAAATAAAATTTAAATAAGTTACTGCAATGTCTTGAACGTATATTAGATTTGGAAGAATTGAACACAAAAACGATTCCTAATACAACGATAACCGGAATTTTAGTGCATGGATTATTTTTAATCAATAACGGATATTAGTGACTAGTGATAAATGCAGACTTTAGTATCTTATAATATTAAAATAACTACAATGACTACAGCAGGTTGTTTTTTATAGCGTATAACCACCAATGATAAAACTGAAATATTTGCGTTATACAATGCATTAATTATATGAATACAAAATTACACTTAAATTAATAACTAAGATCAGTTATGGTCGAAAAAGTGATGATATATAATATTATAATAAAATAATAAATACGGAATTAATGGTTTCTTTGTACACATTTGTATTTATATATATATATATGTATATGTATCAGATTCTGATCTATGGTTATTATAACACATTAGAGTCTAATGAGTCTAATTATGTATTATCATTGTCTAATGATTAGACAATGATAATATATAATTATTGTTCTTGAGTTTCTAACGAGTTTCTTTTTGGGTAAAATATTGTCTGCATTAAAATGTATACAATCATAAATTTACAAATTAATTTGGTTATTATGAGGATATTACTAATTCAGATATACCAAATGATATTAACTGTAAGTTAAAATTGTTACGTCCAATCCGTTTCTGACAAGTTTTGGTCAAGTTTTTACACGTCAATTGTATATATTATAACAATATGTTCTATAACATGTACAATTTTCGAAAAAAATGATTTTAATTCCCTTTTCAATACCGTACATTTATTGTTCGTCATTAATGTATTTCATTATTAAGTAGTCAATTGCTGCATTCCACGTGTATGAAAATATTTTATCAACCACAGTACAACATTCATAATGACCAAAAAACGTACATAAATTGTACATAATTTTTTTCCTTGCGTTAAATTTGTTTTTAATAATATTGTGTTTTAATCACTTCGAAGGACAAATATCTTTGTAATTTAATGCCGAATAAATCATGTGTTCAGACAAGAATATAATACTACGTGTTATTGTATAAACATACATTGATATAAAAATATTACTATAGTCTATTTTATAAAGGTTTAGTATTATCTATGTCATAAAGGTAGCACCATATTGCATTACATTGTAACAGGTTTTAAATTCAATAAAAATTAAATAATAATAAAATACTTTAAAAAATATTATAACATGATAATAAACATAAACAGTCATTATTATTGCATTGTTCTCTTTTCCGATAGTATTATCGATAGCTTTAATCTCGACTCTATCTGATTTGATTTTAAAAATCTAGAATAATTATAATTTTGTTTTATTTTCTCTCAAAAATATATTATATTTAAAAATAATATTAGAATAATATTAAATGAATATTAGAAAATATGACAAAAATAAATTAATAATATGATATCAGCTATCACCTTCACGAATATCCTCTTATGCCATGTTTATTTTTGCTATTTTAGTTTTTAACGTATCTAGATAACAATTTTATATTTAAAATATATGTATGCTATGTATTTCCAAATATCTTGACACGAAAAGTTTTTAATTTTATAGTTATACAAAAAATCATAGACAGTTAAGGAAAAACAATTTTACTTTCTTTTTTAACCTTATTTTTAATATAATATATTGTATAAAGTACGTTCTGTAATAGTGGCGCGTAATTTGTTGAGGCGGTCCTTCTTGTATTTAACTTTGTAATAGTTGTATTTACTATATAATCATGTGGTCGGTCATTATTTTGTTCTAACTTAGTAAGTGGTGGTGATAACTAATTTGTATACTTTGCTCAACCAAGTTAGCACCATTGTTCTGCAAGGATCAAAAGTCAAAATAGACGAAAATAATAAAAATCGCATTGTTTCGTCATTATGAATTTGTAAATTATCGCGAAATACTTCATAAAACGTACAGCACATATGTTTCATCAATATCAATATTGAAAGTAGGTATGATTTTTTTTAAATATATTTTTTTCATAACACAGACTTATTAAGTCTGAAATAAATTTCCATTAGTTTGATCCGTGTGAATTTTTTTTTTTGCAATGTTACACGTGCATGAGAATATATAATAAATAATTTGCTATCGACGACGTCATCTTAACCTATTATCTCGTAAATAAATGAATCTGCAATACGAAGTATGATGACTAAGGATATAGTATATAAATACATAGATGCTAATAGGAGATTAAAATTATATTAGCGTATTACTGAAAACGGCGGCATATAGAGAGTTGTGGGGGCGGCGAGATGGAGGAAGGAGAACGTTGCAATTTTAGATAAAAACACGTTCAACAATTAACGTAGATTATGAAATGTATGAAATTATTATAATATTAATTGTAATTATTATCCGCATCATGATTGTCGAGTAATTATTTTACCCGTGTTATGTATTATATTTATTTTTTTTTATGCATAATCTTTGAATTGATAAATATTGTTATTTTAATAATAGGTAAAACGCGTTTTGATAATCAAGCGAAAAAGCCTTGCTGCTGCATGCAGTTGGTGTCGCGTAACTAATAAAGGCGGATAATGTAAGAGCCTCATGAAACATGTATGACAGTAATTCTTAAACTGTACACTGCGGAAATTTTGAGTAAAGTTTTACACGGAAACTTTCGTAGTATTCATTTGCGAATTCGATACTACACTTATGTGGATTAAACACTAGGCGATTCGAACGCGTGTCTCCGCGTAATATGGGTTTATTCACACACGTAAATGAAATGCGTGTTCGGCCGCGTTCGAACGCTTCGAAACGTGCATGTTTTTAATTTCGAGCATTCGGTTGTGATTTGCAGCTATAACTAAACATTATTTTACCAATGTAATTCCAATGCTTTTCTGGCTTTGCAATACACACAGATGATTAAACGCCGCGATTGACCCGTGATTATTAACATTCATTCATAATTTGTCCCTTGTTGTTTTAAAGACGTTCTTATTACCGGTTAAACATATTCATACTTATTTGAAATTTGTCAAAAATGTTTGACGATGAATCATTTATTATTGAGGTGTCGAAGGAGGAATCTGCGTGAAATGAATATAAATGTCACCTGGAACCGACCATTATCTGGTATTTTTATATTTAAGGGTTGGATTCAATGTCGTCTATTCATTTTGTTTCGTTACTGTTTCTTGCCGAGTTCTTCCTCGTATAATATATATTCAATGCGGCTTCAAAATAATTTAATAATTCCATATTAAAAAAAAAAATAAAGAACAGCAGACGTCATCCACGATGGGTCGTAACAGCAGTACTAACCTAGTACACATCAAAGTACAAAGAGTTTAATGGTTCAAATAACATTTGGCGTGTTTTTTTATTTTTGAAAAATGCCCACAAATCGTCCAGTGTGAAAGCGCAGCGCGATTTTAAAACGCCAACGAACGCGTTGACACGCGTTTGAATCGTCTATTGTGTAATCCACTTTGTAAATATATATATATATAAAAAAAAAACAACAAAATTAACAAAATCGAACAAACCTACCGATGGAATAAGTTTATTTATAAATCTGAATACAAGAATAGAAATAGGTTGTTCTAAAAATATTTAAATAAAAAAAAAAAATAAAAAATATAAAGCTTAGTAGGTAAATTAACCACAATATTTGTTGCTCCGCTGTTTAGACAGCCCTCTGCAGAGGAATAGTGGAGGAACTTCAAATATTGTTCAGGTCACTAGACGGATCTACAGATCGCGTTATTTGTACACATATAAGAATGATAAATTATTCATTTCAGAAGTGATTCTGAGCGAAGGTCAACGTAATATGATGTAATATTTGTATAGAATAATTAATCATAAAATAACTATTACTTTAGTGTTTCACGAGATAAAGACATTTTATACATTTACTTTTTTATACATGTTGACCCAAAATATTAGAATTTTGCAATTTTAAATTTCATTATAGTCAAGACTGTAGTTATAATACAAAATTACATAATGATAGTTATAAAAATATCATTGTAAAATATTTACGATAGCCAAAAAACTCATAGAATAAGATATTTATTAAAATACATTTCCTATAACACTTGCTACTTATATTTTTTACGTTTAACAACCCATACAATAAAAAAATTAAAAAAATTTGTTTTTAGTGTATTTTATATGTTTATTTTGTATATTGTGCTTTGTATTATAAAAGCAACCACATGACCACTTGTGAACCATATACACTCGTAAAAACGTATAAAAACATATTAAAAACGAAAATGATTTTGCACAATATTTTGATATTTTCGATAATGCTCATGCAGATGCATTATATATATATATAATTAATATATTAATTAATATATATATATATATTATATATATATATATAGTATACGTTATAACTATTGACTTAAACAATATAAAGAATCCCGTTTACTTTCTGTTTTCTTTTACTATTTTGGTATGTTGTAATTAGTAAGTAGATTTATAATTTATATATATTTTAAATATAATTCCGATGCTGAATCGTATGTATACTATACAAACAAATGTGGCAATATATATTCTTGCCCTGCAGTGGTAGGGGAAAAGTCTATAAACCAGGCTTGTTTTTAGTAATATTGTAACACACTCCAGTACTGTTTATTTTTCTATATGCCTATTTCGAAAGTGCTATAATTACGTTGTAGTTACTGACAATATAGTTTCCTCTACCAAATTCATTTATATGTGTTTTTAAATTAATTAATTATGTGATTACTATATCGTAAACGGTTCTTTTCAATAAAGTAAAAAATAAATACAAATAATATTATTTTATACTTAATTTGCATACTGTATAATAATTATAATAATAATAATAAAATCGTAATATATTATAATGTATACATGTATATTATATGTATACATGTACTTATGAGGTTAACGACTCAAAGATAAAATATATTAAAATGTTTGCTTGTAGTATCTGTATATTACAACTAAATTCGGATTTGTCTCAATTACACATGAATTTATTTTATTCTCAGGCGTTTCGGTCGATACATACTATTTATTATTATAGTATTGAGTCGTTAGGTGTTATCTGTTATTGAAAAAAAAATAATTTATTTCAAACAAAATGTGTACGCCTTATCATGCGGTCGGTGTAATCTTACTTCTGTTATAAATAATAAAAAAACACACATACATCGGCTTTCAGTTGTGTCAAAGCTGTTATTCAAACAACACATAAAATTCCGATTGCATTGTGGGGATTAAGTTTTACCTATGTTTACGATTAAATATAATTTTATAATTAAATTCTAAGTTTTATATTCTTTTTGTTCCAATCGATAAATTTTTTTTTAAAATTTACATTCATAACTTTTTACATTTAAAATTACTAAAATTTAAAACTATGTGTATCTGCTATTTGACAAAAGTCCTATTTTTAATTGCTGCTTTTGGTTTAGTGAATACAAATGTTACGTTTTCAGGTATGTTTATCTTAAGTCCATTAAAATTGTAGTTTTCTATTTTAGATCAATATCAACTTATACCGATTTAAACCACCGTATTGTATTGTATTGTATAATTTTATGAATTTATTGTAGCTAGGATTAAAAAACATACCTTTGGTATAGTATTGTTAATAAAGATTTAATCACGTTTTTAATAATAAAATTATTAATTAACATATGTAAACGTAATGGTTTTCAGAAATAAAATTGCCAACCCAATACGATTTGTAACAAACGTCTAATGACTAAAATTCTGTTAATATTAATAAAAAATATTTATAATTAATTAACCAATTAGATGTAGCTTAAACGTTATAAATATGAACAAAAAATAAATTAATAAAAAAGACCTATATTTAATTATATTTTTTTTATTTGTTTTTTTTTGTGATAAGAAAATGAATAAAGTATATTATGATGATTTATAGGTGTTTGTATTTTACTATTAAAAAATTAGTTTTTATTATTTAATGTAAGTAATATTTGAATATGTAATGAATATTGAATTTAATACTCAAATGTTACAAATCGCGTGGTAAATTATATAAAAATAAATTAATATAAAATAATATATATTTAGTTTTAGTATATTTTGAGCGAAGCAAGCAATGTATTTTTCGTTTTCCTTCATGAAAAATTTTAAATAAATATTTATTTATTAACACTAATTTTCATGCGTAGTTTTTTTTTTTGTTTTATTTTAATAAAATATTTTAAATCAATGAATCAATTTACGATTTATCAGTATGTTTTCGATACAATTTTGTTACGTAAATTAATAAAATATGTGAGAAAAATTTACGCTGTATTACTTTCCATATGATAAAATAAAATATTACTTCGAAGGTAACTAGCTTACAACTATTTAGGGTAGGATATATCTTGGTGTTATTATTTGTTATTATTTTAAAATTATTGACTAAAATGAGATTAAAAATTATAATTTTTTACAGTCAAGTATTTTATAGTGGCATTATAGGCGAAGATTTTATTGAATTTTAGAGGTGGCTTAAATGTCAATTGTTGCAAAATAAGTACTTATTTTAATATTTTATACTACGAAATTTAATAATTTTGGGGGGGCTATTGATCTTTTTGAATTAAGCCCCTTCAAGCACCCTCCAATCTCCACCTTTGAGCGATATTAATTGACTATTTTATTTAGATTATAAATCATGATTAACAAGTACAACAGTATGCATAATGGTGTTTTTAAAGTGTAAAAAAAAAAAAATTCGACATAAATTATTATTCCTATAAAAATGTATGATAATTTCGTATAAAAGCATAATAAGTATGTTTTCGCTTTTTAAATTTATTTTTTTTATTATTAAGTCAAATGGTCATAGAACACAGTCTGTTATCGGGAAAAGTACTGATTATGTAGATATACTAAATTTCAGGTGATTCATTAGTCGTTTTGAATTTTTGATATCATCAACAAACAGAATTAAATTAAATTTACGTTACCGGGCAAATCAAGTATATATTTAAATGTTTATCTCGACTAAAGTTTAAACTCAAAAGTTTTGTCTAACCACAATTATCGTCTAAAATTATTCACTGATAATTGAAATCTATGATTGTAAATTGCGCCAAAATTGAGCAGGTAGTAAAAATGTAATAGTAAATTGCACTTGGTATTTTTTAGATTCTAAAATGGGAAGATATTTATTTCAGAGGGGGGGGGGTTCCCATGTCTTGATCCCCCAAAAGTAAAAAATCGGTTCAAAAGTCATGAACTACTTGCTAAGAAGGTATAAAGAAAGAAAACATTAATTTATGAAATGTGGTTATAAATAATTCTCCATTTGTATTTATTATAATAATAAAATAATATAATTATTTATTTACACCTTGTATGTATTTTTTATAAAATTTTAAAATTCCTTATTATTTAAAAAAATTTGAAATTACGCCACTAAAAATAGGTATAATAAATTGCACTCATTGTGTAATCGAGTTGACTAACTCAAATCTCGATAGCTCGAAAAACTTGACAATTCGTATTTTTTTTTTATTTCCCTACAAATCCTCATAACACTCAATGTATTATAAGTCTTGTGAATTATTCATTAAATATAAAATTATGATATATAGCTTAGTCGAAGTACCTATATCTGGGTATTTTCGTAAGCATATTGTGTTTTATCTACTAGACCCGTGGTTCTCAACCGGTGTGTCGCAACACACTAGTGTGTAACGTATTACCGTGGTGCGTGTCGTTGCCAAAATATAAATAACTGAAACAGTAAGCTTTTGATATAGTTACGGTATTATAATAAAATAATAAAAACACAGATGAGAAAGCAATTATGAAGATATTCTAGTTGATTTTTATTTCATATATTAGTAATATCATCAATCAAGTACAACGTTAAAATCTAAATTTCATACATTTCAAAATGATTCATTTTACATTTCTCTGCAAAACAAATAGGCCGGAATGAGCAAGAATGTATTGCAAATATTATTTTCTTTTTCAACATTGAATTAACATTTGATTCAAATTTGAATTAGCATTTTCGACCTTTTAAATAACAAATAGCAAAAAAATGGCCTAGACTAAAAGATATTGAAAGTAAATTACAAACAACATACGTTTGTCGACCATTCGCCCACAATTCGAAGACCTATATTCAATTCGCCAATAATTATAATTATAATTATTATAAGTATCACCATAATTTTCTTATGTACTATTAATGTTTTTTATACTTATTTATAATGTTTTCTTTGGATTGCTAACATTTTAATTAAGTTAATTTATAGTTTATTTTAAAAATGCCAACACATACATGTGTTAATTTACAAAAGCTTGTAATTTTTACTGTATCTAAAATCCATCAATTTTTCAAGTGAGTTGCCATTTTCATGGATCAAAATTAGTGTGTCGTCCTATAAAAAAAGTTGAGAACCACTGTACTAGATTGTAAAATATAATTGATATCTCGAATAATACATATCTTGAAGCCAATTTTTATCTATATTTTGCTTTACATAAATTAACCTAACAAAAAATATTTTTAACAACATAATTTATTTAATATATCCACCTACATTATCTAATTAAAAAAAAAAAAGAAATAATATTTTGGAGGACATTGATAATCGCCTCCTCGTGGTGTCCTATGGGTAATGGCTATCATAGAAGTAATATATCTGCTTAGCGCATGTTACTACACATATATGTATAAGTACCTAAATTGTATTAGGCGCAATTTATTTAGTGTACATATGTACTTAACATTTTTTGGGTGTGATTTATGTTTGTTTAACGAAATCAACCTCGACGACGATAGTCATACAAATAATAGTTGACTTGGGATAGAATTAACCACGTAGCTGTGTTGTAATCATATCTGTGCTCAGTAATATTCAAAATTATGATATAACTATTCATGATCGTGTAGTTGACACTATTTTCGATTCAATTAATTGATGCATTTGTTACTGTTTACATACGGATGAAAATGGAAAGTGGGTTGTTAATATATAACCATATTATAATGTAATGTATTGATCGTGTAATTGTGTTTAAAGAGAACGGTGGCACACTTCGACAGCGACATACTGTGGTGGATAAACTGAGAAAAGACTTATTGAGATATTACGATAAACATTCAAGGCCAGTTATCAGTAATAATCTGACCAATGTCACAGTCAATACGGTTTTGAAGTACATTGACTTAGTAAGTAACAGCTTCCTTTCAAGTAAATTTTTTTTTTAGTTTGACAGAAATCATTTTCATATCTTATACTTACATTGAAAACAACTTAAATATAATGTAATTTATAAAACGTGTGTGTTCGCAGGACTTCCAAAATTCCATAATGACCATTAACGCCTGGGTGTCGATGGTAAGCAGTAAAATAAATATATTTGTATTTAATTTAACTTCTAATTGTATTGCAATGGATCGACAATCGATCTTGAAATTTATTGATAATGCGGTTCTATATGAATCCTAGAAAATTTCTTAATTTTTTTCACTATCCCTTTCGTATGTCCTTTTAACGAAACGTTTTTGGGTTTACTATAAAGAGCATAAATCTAGACCAACACGGTCTTTGAGCTTGCCGTTCTTATACACAATTCATAGATAAAAATATGCTTTCGTACTCCTACTTTCGTAGACTTGGCAAGATGAAAAACTTATGTGGAACGTATCGGAATACGGAGACGTTAAAGCTATAAACATGGCTTATGGTGAAATATGGATGCCTGATATAGTGGCCTACAACAGGTAGGTAGGAGAAGTCTGTAATCGAATATTGCGAAACCAAACTATTGTAAATGTACCTAAATACAAATCGCTTAATGGTTATGCTTTTATTAAAATAGGTTATTAATTATAACAGCTTATTACATTACAATTATTACAATACTACCATTAAAATACAAGATAGATTAGTAGATCGAGTATCGAACTGTATAAATATCAGCTATGAATAAAATTCGATTAAATAGACTATCTATGGCTAATAGACGGTCGAACAGTTTTAAAAGGGAGTAAATCAATTGCGTTTAAAGTTACCTTTTCATATACCAATTGCACTCTAAATATTTTAGGGTCGATAAATCAATTGCGCTATAACAACAAACATTTAACATTACCTAAGGAAAACTTATTAGTTAGGAACTAATCGATTTTTTTGGGAGTGTAAATGCATTGTTCATAATTCATTATACATTGTGAGATTTTTAGTATTTTACTACCTTTGCTCTACTAAAACGATCCATATTGTAATGTCAAACAACTCAAACTACTAATAAGATAAAAGTATCGGGTATCATCAATGTGTTATTGCAATACACTGTGTGCAACAAAACAATTATGCTTATAAAATATATTCGACGATCTTGAAAACTTGTTTTCGTCCAACATTAAAATTCATACTTCCTCATCAATATCAAAATATGTGCATAATAATAATAACGTTTCATACAATTCTTAATACTGTTATTAAATATATTAAAACCATGCACATTAATCAATGCCAGTAATCAATTGATCAATAAATATCAGGCAAATCTAAATACAAGCGCAATTAGTACACCGACCCTAAAATATATGCAGCACAAAAATAAAAATTTTGTTTTAGGCGCAATTGGTCCATGCCTTTTTAAAAGATATATAATAATATTGATCAATTACAATATACCTAAATTAAAATCAGTGTAGTTTAATAGTTAGTATTTTAGGAATATATATTTTTTTCGTAAAAATTATTAGTTTACGTGTCCCAAAAGTCCCGTATCACCCTTAAAATCTCCATGTTAAATCAATATATTTAAACGCGGTTTTTTTATAGTACTAAATATGGAAATTCTGATTGAATGGCACAAAATTTAATTTTTTTTTTAAAAATTAAAAAATTTTCAAACCATTTTTTTACGCATTTAAGAATTTTAAATTTTTAAGATAGCTATTTTGTTGAACATATTTTTTAAAATAGTTTAAAAAAAAATACTAAAGTTAAATAAAAATTGACTAAGTTAGAGCAAGCTATGTTTTTGAATAATTATAGTAAAAAAATCAATTATTGTTTCACATTTATTTGAAAAATCTTGTGAATCCGTCGTGTTCATTGCCTGATCTTCGTCATAAAATTGAACAAAATATTCAAAATATCTTACCCGAGACATTAGGAAATGTTAAGAACGCTTGAGTCGAAAAACTTCAACTCTGTGTTGCAAATAAGGGAGGTCATTTCGAACATTTATAAAAATAAAAATGTAATGAATTATTTTCGTTTTTATGTAATAAAATCATTTTTTCTATTAGCAATCAAGTTTAAAAATATTATCTGAATTTTAATTTTTATCTTTCCTAAAAGCTCCACTAATAATTAGATGTTTACAGATTACCATTAAAAACAGCATAGGTACCTCCCTAACTATTATTACAATTATTTATAAACAGACTCTATTCAACTAGCTATATCTTTATTATAAATCGCATTAATTATAACTGTAAGATTATGTTCAATATCGTAACTTTAGGTTGACTTCATTATAATTAAAATACTTAAAAATAGGTAACCAGTTTCACTGTTCAGCAAACGATATAACACGGCTATTTTTATTTCTATTCAAATCGATACTTTAATTAGGAATGTAAAAGTATTGTCGTGTGTTGAAATTAGATATTTCATTATTGAAATGTGAAACAATAATTGATTTTTTTACTACAATTATTCAAAAACATAACTTGCTCTTACTTGGTCAATTTTTATATAATTTTAGTATTTTTTTTTAACTGTTTTAAAAAATATGTTCAAAAAAATGGCCATCTTGAAAATTTAAAATTCTTAAATGCGTAAAAAAATTTTTTTTAATTTTTTTAATTTTTTAAAAAAAAAATTGAATTTTATGCCATTCAAACAGAATTTCCATACTTAGTACTGTAAAAAAAAACGCGTTTAAATATATTGATTTTACATGGAGATATTAAGGGTGATACGGGACTTTTGGGACAACTGTATATTTCGTAATCTCATCTCTAAAATGTAAACAAATATTAAAAAAAAAAAAAATGTAAATTATAAAACGTGTTTTTCTTTTATTTTAAACAAACTCAATTCGTGATTAGTTCTTCGGAATTTATTGTCATTGAACAAAACTTGAGTTAATCTCGGCTAACTTATTTTTTAATTTTTTTCCCCTTAAGAATGTCGTTTGACGCCAGTAGCAGATGTATCGTGGGTAGAATAGAAGTTATTGTATATATTTTTTTTTATACTACCAACTCTATTATTTCCAACAGGGCTGGAATAAATTACAGATATTTTACGGTTAAATTGTTATAGATTAGCAGTATTGTAAACGCACAATTAGTAACGATTTACCAATTTTTCAATATCGATGGGAATTTTACCTAAACGTGATTTTCAATGACTCCGTTGAAAATCGCACCGTAGCAGTCGAGTAATCGAGAGCAATAATATTTTTATAATTCGCAGTGCCGACGGACACACCGACGAAACTTACGGGAAGATCAACTGCGTGGTCCGGTCGGACGGTAAGGTACATTGGATACCGCCGGCCAAGTACCGGGTATTTTGCGATGTGGATTTCACCAACTGGCCGTTCGGAGAGCACACCTGTTCGCTTCGGCTCGGCTCGTGGACGTACGATGGAAATTCCGTCAGCATGCAAATCAACGAAAAGATAAACGTACGGTCATTTAATATTTTTCACTTGCAGTTTTAATCTAGTGATGGACCGCAGTGTGATATTCTATTATTATGCCGGTAAACATTTTTGATAACACGTAAATCGACTGATGTCACCATCGCGTATAATTTAAATCGGACCTGAGATATTTAATTTCCATAAATTGTACAAGTTTAACAAATTGTACATCTTAGTATATCGCCACATAAGAGTTTTTAAGAATTTACGCATATATTGGGTGGTAAAAAAGAAAATATATATATTCAATACCGACTATATGTATAATTTTAATTTTATCTGCTCAAAACGAAACAAAAATCGAACAAAGTTCAGTAAACTAAGAATAAGGAAGTTTAGAAATATGTAAACTTACAGAGTTTTAATAAAAAAAAAAAAAACATTGAAAATTAATTATTTTTTATTTTCAGTTATAATAGTAATAATATTGTTTTAAATGCGTAAAATCTACATTTGTTATGTTTGTCTCATAAAATGTTTAAAAATTATGCAAAGTTACTTCGATCATTGGTTATAATACCTATTTAGAGGGTTAAAATAGTTATATCACTTTAACAGTAGGTCAAGCCAATTATGCTTACATTTTTATTTATTTTCATTTGGTAATAATGTCAGATAATATATTATTATAACTCTTTCGTTCACCTGCAGGAAATCGCCTATAGATCTTTATCGTGTATGGCATAATGATGTATTAATATTGATCGAGTTCATTCGTGTGTTTAGACTGCAGACATGATCAATTTGGACGAAGGGTGCAAATGGGACATTACGAAGGTAACTCAAAGGCGAAGAGTCGAGAGCTACTCTTGTAATTCAAATGACATATACGAGGACATTCATTATAGCATCACCGTGAAAAGGAACATACCGACGTTCCATAGCGTGGTCATCATTCCGGGATTAGGTATTGATCCAAGTGGTTATAGAATACCATTATTATCATTATTCGCGTGAATTTGTAATTCGTTGACGTGTGAAATTGAAAATCTAATTGTAAGTTTACTGCCGTTAATAGTCGTGGTGTTCTTGACGTTATCCGTCTTCTGGTTGCCTCCAGAATCGTCGGAGAAATTCATGTTGAGCGGCGTCACACTGATCGTGATCTGTATACTGTTGACAATGTTATCAAACCATGTGCCGATCATGAGCGATCGTATACCGTTAATAGGTTAGTATGAAGCTGTATTGGTGTTTGCACAACGATACTGCTACCAAAGTAAACGTAGCCAACTCAAAACGAATTCGATCGATTATTCTACATCGTCTGTATCAGCGGTTCCCAAATTGTGATGTACGCCTCCCTTTGTTGGCGAAAGCGCTTATTGTGGGAGGAGGAGGGACAGAAAAAAATATTTTTACTGTATATTACACTATCGTTTACTTATTTTTAGATCGATAATAATTTTCTTAAATTTAAATCATATTTTATTTTATTTATTCGTGAGAGGCGTGATTACATTTTTTTATGTTTTGAGGATGCGTGACCCAGGGCCGTCCTGATGATTTGCGGGGCTTGGGGCAGAGTGAAATTGCGGGGCCTTAAATATCGAAAATGTCATTATCACGCATCAGTTGCATTTTGAAACTCAAATGTGCGCAAATAGACTTCACAAATTTAGTACCCTGCACTTACAACAATATGAATAAGTTAATAAATTCATAACGCAACATGTCATATAATTAAACTTAATATAATAAATCCTGTCCAACTGCGGTGAGAGCGCGGGGCCCGGGGCGAGGGCCCCGCTCGCCCTGCCCTAGGGACGGCCCTGGCGTGACCTAAAATAGTTTGAGAACCGCTGGCCTATATAGTTCCCATTACTTACGTATACTTTTCAATGTTGTAGTACTATTCTATTCAAACTCACTGGGTATGGTCACCATATCAATGGTACTTTCAGTGCTGTTACACAACTTAGCTAAATCAACAACACCTGACCATAAGGTACCTAAATATATTACACACCTGTTGAACACGAAATTCGGAACAGTTCTGCGGCTCACGTCATTGGAGGTAAATATCAGTGGAATTTTTGTATAAAATCATACCGAAATTCAAATAATTTTTTAACATTCGTATGCATATTATACATAATATTACAAAGTGTGTTTACTTTTTGTAAATCTTATACGAAATTTATTTCCGTTAAAGCTTAGACAATATTGTACCTATGTTATAAAATTTTCTTTGGTGATGATGGATTTTATATTACATGGTAAAAGTTTATCAAGATATGATACTTTAGAATTTACCATAAAAGAAAACGTTTTTATGTGATTACAGAAAGACGACACGGAAAAGATTTTGGACGAGCCAGTTGGAGAAGCGTCTAAACATTCGCATATTAAACAAAGCCAATGGTATTATCTGGCGTTGATTTTGGATAGGTCTATGTTTATTATTTACGTATTTGTATTCATCGCGATGATAATATATTTTTTAAAATAATATCAAAGTATTGAGGTATTGAAATCTTATTATTAGAAAAGAAAAATCTTTGAACTATATCAGACATTAAGTGAATCGGTATGAATTTTTTATGATTCATTACATTTTATCTGATAAAAATATTACAGATATTTTGACTAAACATAAACGTAATTATTTATGATGTATTTAGTGACTTCCACCGTGGAACAATATTTTTATATC
This sequence comes from Sipha maydis, assembly GCA_034509805.1. Taxonomy (NCBI): domain Eukaryota; kingdom Metazoa; phylum Arthropoda; class Insecta; order Hemiptera; family Aphididae; genus Sipha; species Sipha maydis. The sequence continues at coordinate 24,482 of JASXSY010002743.1, forward strand.
AGTCGTATCGATTTGTATCTTTTTTGTACTACTTATTTTTATATGTAAAAAAAAAAACAAAGGTATTTTTAGTATGTTATAATATATTTAATCCTATTATTCAAATGAATATTAATCATTTGTAATTATTATTAACATGCTTTGTTTATAAGTAAATATACTTTAATTTTTGTAATTTGAAATAATTTCTATGAGTACGTGACATTAATTTTATATCTTATACGGCGTATAATAGTTAAGATTAGAAATAAATAAACATGAGGATTATTATAATGAATATTTGTTTGATTAAGTTGTACTTCCTTGGCTACATATAAATAAATAAAAATCACATATTTGAATAATGTTGATTACCCATTTTTCAATTTATTATGTAATATTTATGCAAGAATAAATAAAAAAAAAACATAATGAATACATGCTAACATAACATATAACAAAAACATAAAATCAAAAACATGAACAAGATTTAAAACAAACAATTGAACAATTTTTTATATTCGTAGTAAGTATGTATTATATAGTATATGTATTATATGGAAAGATAAGGTAAGTAAATTTGATTTGCATTTTCAAGAAAAATTCTAAGAATCTACAGAACATTCAAGTTTCTTACGATATTTAACACGAGTAATATATCATTAGTATTCTATAATAGTAATAAAAAAAAAAAAACCGAATGACCCATATAGTATCTAAAATATAGCAAATAAATGATCAATATTGTTATAATTTTAATATTAATAATATAGTTAACATTTATTTTTGTTTTATGTTAATTTTAATTGTATGCATTATATATACATATATATATATATATATGTATATATACAACGCCTATCTAAAGATGAGGGATAACTTAATTTTATGTTAATTTTATATGAGTATTTTGAAAAATGTAGTTTTATTATAGTTTTTATGTAAATACGTTCGGTCTCACTAATCTTACCATATTGTTAAGTTTAAGCTAAATCCGGTTGTTTATGGTATTTGCATTCGTTCCGCTTTTTTGAAGGACTATAATAATAATAACAATAATAATATTAATAATTACTATCAGTGTCATGATATTAAAATATATTACATATATCATGTTAGTAGAGTCATGTTTTATGTTTTGAGTATCAAATAATGTTTGTGTTACATGCGCTAATACAATGCTAATTCATATTTTGGTTATTTATACCATAATTACTAGGGCTGAATTTAATGAATTTAATATAATCGCATGTATTTATCGATACTTTATGTACGGAAATGGGTTTGACCAACATTTTGTTTGTGCTATTTATTAATTAAATACAAAGTCTTATTTTACATATTCTTGCATATTTAGGATATTTGAATGCATATTTTAACTAATTTTTCGTTTTTATGTTTCATTTTATATTTTAATAAAATTCATCTGATACGTAATTGACGAATATTTCTGTTAAAATGTTTTTTGATTTCCATAAAAATGTTTGTAATTTGATTATGCCTGCATAGTTATATGTGGAGCATTATAATCTAATTTTTCTGTTCATTGAGATTGTACTATAGTATATGTAATACATACATATAATCAGGATCGTCCCAAAGTTTTTCGGCGACAGAGTCAAATTAATTTGGGGCCCTCTTCGACCATAAAAATATGATATGATAAACAACATACTAACTGAAAATAACAAAATTCTTGCAAACGTATTTTTCCAAACTTTAACTAATCAAGTTCATTTAAATTCATGTACTTATAATATTTGTTTTGACGCAAAGAAAATAATTTTTGTTTCAATAACGGTGAAAGTTTATTATTAATTATTATACATTAAGACGTTATGGGGACTCCCTTAAAATATTCTAACAATGGAGCATAGAGCAAATGGCCCCGTTGCTCCCTTCGCCTGAATCACCCTGCATATAATAGTATTGATGAGCATAAATTATTCGATGATACTTTTTTTTTATAAAGACATTTTTAGGTATTTTTCAGAATTCTTACTGCATAGTTTCATATATTTTGGAATTTTAAAGCATATTTCTTCTGTTTTTAATGTATAAATCTATGCATATTTAATATTTGTTGAGCGCATTGAACTCACAGCCCTAATAATAAACAGTTAAACGTGAAAAATAGTTAAAACCTACCGCACAAAGTAGAGGAACACGGCAATTGCAGCAATCATCATCATGCCAAATCCAAAGCATAAGGCGTAATCGACTATTCGTGGATCATCTTTGAGTTGCACCCAAGTGGTCAATTTGTCACATGTTAATTTATCGTCTGGCATACAGATGTCCTTGGTGCATATATAACTTCCTTGCAGAGTACTGCACATTGACTTTGGTCTTTCTGATTCGTTACAAGAAGCTATAAAATACGATTAGCACGACGGTTAACAATTGATTCGACAAGAAATTTAAAGTAACTAAGCGCATTTTCCAAATCAAGGTTTAAAATATGAAATGTAATAATAACAAAATAACAAGTGGTTATTAAACCGTATCAAGGTATTGTTATTAATAGTTAATCCATCGGTACGTGATAAATCAATTGAAAAATTTGGTTCGTTTGCGATTAAACCGAATACAATCATGTTATTGATTCCCAATAAACTTAACCAATATTTTAATATATCTATTCGCTACTAAAAAAAATTAAATAGCACCAAAAATAAAAATCTTGGACACGCCCGTGCATACAGATATAATTTAGGTACTCATAAACTTATATACTGTTTTCGACTCACATTCCGACACTACGAGCCCGTCAGATCTACGGCAAATAACGTCAGCGTTAGGAGTGAGAGCCCAGTCGTAGGTCATGCATGGCGGTATCCGGCAATCACGGGTCTCCCACAGCGGGTCGGTGCACGCAGTGGTGCCGGCCGGCGACTGCGATATTACCGTTCGGGATCTTGTCTCGTATCCGATACTCTCCTTCTGACAATCTCCGTGGCAATGCGACCACGGGCTCCACTCGGACAACGTGCAACCGGGACCGCAGGACACGTAACAGTTTTGCCAGGACAGCGGTTTCTGCTGACCCAATGTGCCGCAGAAAGAAGATTCGACCATTTCACCGTCATTGGTCCGCACGCACGTTACGTTCCTCGTGGTCACGCCGTGTCCACACGCGGCTCCCTGCGAGAAAATACGTTTTTAATCGCAAACTGCCATTAACAATCGCGGTTAGGCGTCAGCATTATGTTCTCGAGGTCCCGCAGATGCGTATCGGCCGGGCACTTACATGGAGTTGACACGCAGACCACGGCCCTAGAGACCAAGAGTAGCACGGTACAGCCGGACAAGGTTTCCATTGTTCGATGGTCATTGGACACTGTCTGCCCGTCGGACTCGGGTTCATAGCCGTGTAAGCTCTGCGCGATACACCTTCGAAGTAAAATACACAAAATAATGTCAAACAGAGTGACGGTTTATTTATTGTTTCTCGACCCCGGACCATACAGGTCCGTGGGTTTAGTGCATCGTAGTGTCAATAAAATCACCTGTGTCGTTACATGAACAGCTCGCGTTCCACGGCGACCAGCCTTCAAGGGCGCAATCAACAGGACAATCGATATAGCACCATTTTTCCAACGGATTTGGTTTGGGATGGTCAGCGCAAAACCTTATGAAATAAAACAAACGTTTAATCTCGCGTGATCAATTACATTCATTTTGTTATAGTAATATACTATTATAGACAAAATAAAACGCAAGTATTACCGATCAGCGACAGTTCTTCCGTCGCTTCGCTCGCAGTACACCGCTCCGACTGTCATACCTTCACCGCACGGACTTCCACCCAAAGGCAGACACGATACATTTGTTATAGTTTTCCATGAATACTTGAAGCAGGTGAAATTCAAATGGCACGGTTGTGTTTGTATGGCTATCGGACAGTTCGCTCCTGTAGGGCTTTGGCTTCTAAGCAATAATCTAGTGCGTTGTTGTTCTTGCGACGACAGACAATCCTGAAAAAAATTGTTGTTTATTCACTATGTTTATTACATAGCATATTTCCTATAATGTATGTTTAATGTACATAACGAATTAAAATTCAAGCGTGAATAATTGCGTTTTCAATTTCAATGTATATTTACTTTTGGACAAGGCGACCAATCTGACCAACCACTTAGTACACAATCTCCGGGACATGCAATTGTACACAAGTTCACTCCGTCTGGTCGTATTGTCCAGTCGCAGTATTCTTCTGACATCTCAATTCCGGTGTTTACGTGTATGCATCTGCAATATTATTCATTTAATCAACACCTCAAATTATTTATAACGAATAAGGTTTCAATATAGAACAGTTGTAAATCATTTAATGTATATATCTACTTAATCATGTCAATAATTTCTGTGTGGAATTATAATTGAATAATTTATTAATTACTTTACTAATCTGAACATTTCTCCTTCACCACAGCCTTTTTGTTTGTCTTTATCTGGTAATTTACATTGGCTCCACGGGTCCGTTGTCCACTGGAAACTGTTACATGGTGTGTTACAAACCTTTGTCTGTACCGTCTCACCACACGGTCGACCACCATTAGTCGCGTTCCTTTCGATCTAATTAAAAATGTGTTTTATTATTATTAAAAAAAAAAAAAAAAAACTTATAAGTTATAAAGTTTAAATGATTTACAGTTCTATAACGGTGATGTATTCCCGGTCCACACAACCTATTACACACACCCCATTCGTTCCAATCGGACATTTGACAATCGATTGAGCACGGTACTAAACAAGGTTCTTCTTCGATGCCAGTGCCACCACCACATAATCTACATTATAAAACACAAGACGCATGAGAAATAACTTTTGTTTTTATTTTGCGAAATGGGTTCTCTTACGATGGATCAACGAGATGGTTTTCCATATTGTAACATCCTAATGATCTGTATCGCGTGCCAGCTCCGCATCCGTCCGTTTCGTTTGTCAAGCAAAACGACCACTCGGAAGTAGGTTCCAAGAAATATTCAGAACACGGGCATTGCGTCGTTTCGACCTGACGTACTTCTTTACAAGCCGGGTGCGATATAGAATCTCCGATTAGATCTCGGGTTCTCGTACGCAGACCAGAACAAGGTTGTGGACATGATGACCAATGAGACCATTCTGTCATTTGGCATGGTGTTTGGCAGTCTACGTGGCACCGCTCAACACTACTCGGTGTGATATTCTGATACTGTAGGCAGTGTTTCAGTTCGACATGAACGGGTGAATCATCTTTCGTACACCAGAAATCTTATGAAAAAAAAAAAAAAATAATTAATTAATTAATTAAATGTAATACATTTAAGTAATCGTCGATTGAACATTTTTAAAAAAAAAAGCAATGCGAGCGTACCTCTTGTTCGTAGACCATGACCACAAGTAACGCTCTCCGCTAGTTGACAATGCGACCAAACACCTAAGACCCAAAAGTATTTGGGACAGACTGTATTTGGAATTTGACATGTCTCTTCTTCGAATACAGGGCCGCAAGATTCACCACCAAGAATAACTCTGTTCCGTTGTCGTTTGAATTTGGTCAAATCTGTGTGTTCTGTAAATAACAAATTTTGTACGAATTCAGTGCTTTAAAATTCTGAGACGTGTTTTATAAAATATTATACAAAACATCATACGTTATTAAATACGTATCTTATTATTATTAAATAAATTAAAAGAATGTTGTGTCCCCTCAAATATAACTTTAACTAATATCGTACGAACAAAATAAATAAATAAATTATGAATAAAAGCAATGGAATGCGATGTGTAGGTAATAAAAACAACCAATTCAATATAATTACCATTAATACATGAATCTTGAGGGCATTCCGACCAATCACTCCAATCCGATAGAACACAGATTTTACTTTCACAATCTTTATAACATTCTCTTGATGTCACGGGTTTTTGTAGTTCCATGCAACTGTAAACACTTTGTGTTAGAATTTTTGTTTCATTTTTTAATTTTTTTTTATTTTTACTTTTCGTCTTCTACGTGTTGGTCGTTTCCTCTCATGCACCAAACGTCTCGGGTTTGCACGCCTCGGCCACATGTTCCATTGCAATCCGTCCACGGCAAGACCAACCAGCTGTATCCGTAGCATCCATGAGTGTTGCAGTTCTCGAACTGGACCATATCTTCTTTGGACGGGCACGGGTGTCCAGTCGGTCCTGGAGGTCCGATAACCGTACGGTTCCTGTACCGAACGCCAATGTCGAAGTTTATCGAGCATCCCATTGAACACTCGCTCCATTCTGACCATCCGGACACTACGCAATCTTCCGGACACGGCACGGAACATGGTTCCGATTCTGCCGGTTTGAGTTTGGAACACAGCGAATTATGCACTACCTCCTGTAAACGTATTTAGAATGTTTAGAAATCGTAAGCTACTGTACAATACAGTTACGTATTGTAATTATTCTATACACGTTTACCTTGTCGTGCGTGGTACAATACACCTGTCTATTCCTTTGTCCGGTACCGCATTTCTCACTAGGGTCATCTAGCATACAACTTCCCCATTGGTCGTAATCCCAAACGTAACATTGAGGATTCTGACAAGGTTGGACTTCGCTTAGACTTGGACATTGTACACCGTATTCACTTGGCGGTATCAACACTGGTCGGGTCCTTTTTCTGAATCCGTTTTCTTCGAAATCTAATTTACACATTTTTCATGATCACGTCATAACTAAGCGTCAAAACAGTTTATGATAAATATATACCATCTTGAGATTCGTTTTCAAGTTCAGCGGGACATTTTGATGGCATACAAGGGCTCCACTCACTCCAGGGTCCAACTTGGCAGTCCCTCGGACAAGGTATTTCACATCTTTAAACAATTATTTATGTATTTATTGTTTCACGAAAAATGTATATATTATATAAAAAGTATTTAAATAAATGTAATGTAAATTGTATAGAGTATATTTATTATTATTAACCTTTGGATAGTAGGGGGTGTATCCAGAATTCGACAAACTGATGGGTCCATGAATTTTCCAGTCATAATTTCAATACAAGTGATATTTCTGTACTGAAGTCCACCACCACATTGAACCGATGCATTAGATACCGGCTGTGAACATTTGCTCCAGCTTGAAATTAACCATTTGTACCTATAACACATGCAAATTTATGTAATGAACTGTCAAATAACTTTGACTACGTAAAATTAATTAAATTAAATTTGGTTCTTTATTATTGTTATTTTTCTTTTCACTTTTTAAAACAATTATATTTATGTTTTCTTGTTCCTATAATTATTAAACAACTTAATTATACATTATCAAAATCAATTTAGATTATTATTCTTCTTCTTCTATTTTGCCTTTCTTTTAACTGTTTGTCTCTCATCACATAAAACGCCCAACGTTTCCCTTATTTCATCCAACCGTACTTAATTCTATGTTTCACAACCATGCCAAAGTCTCCGTCCATTAGTACAAATTATCCTAAATATTTTAAGTTCTCGACTTCACCTATTACATTACCACTTATTGTGATTAGTCTTCTCATCCCCTCAAATTCTTGTTATCTTCTTTCAAAGTCATAAGGTGGCCACACACTACGGTTTTATTTGTCCGTGTACGGTGTAGTTCGAACAACGTACACCGATAGTGTGTGGGCAATAAAACGGATGAAAAACACCGTACACGGAAACGGAATAAAAACTGTGGGTTTTTGATTTTTTGTCCGTGTTCGGTGTTCGAAATTATGAAAACCGAAGGTGTATGTCCACATATATATGTTAGAACTACACCGTACAGTTTTAAATACTTTTAAAATTATTTAAAAATTTTAATTTTTAAATATATAAATAAAATATAACAGAACAAGAACTAAACTAACTGAAGTAATTCAAAGAAGGTTTCTCCGTCCATCCTTAAATAATTATGCCAGTCTTCAGGATGGAACCGTAATTCGTTTAATAAATTTACATGCGGATATTGCGATCTTTTCAGGAGCCAATCTTTAGTCCAATTTCTCTTTTATTTTTTACCTTTAGTTTTAAGGACTAATGCCACGGTAGTAACTGCTAAAGCTAAATTACCGGTGCACGAAACAGGAGCCATAATATATTAATATGTGATTTATAAATACGACAAAGACGTTGACAATAATGTTGTAATATGTGGTCGATTTCGGTGTTCGGTATTCGTTTAAATAACGGTCCGTGTTGTTCGAACACTGTACAATGATTTAAAATGGATAGTGTATGTCGTTCATCGGTGTACGAATTAAAAATGTGTGAAACTACACCGTACACTGTACATGGACAAATAAAACCGTTGTGGTGGCCATCTATACACTATATACTCGGTTTAATTCCATTGATTCTCAATCGCTTTCCATCAAAGGTTAACCTGCACTAATTTAACTTATTATTAACTTCTTTCAGATTTTCCTCTATCAAAACTGTATCATCAGAAAATATCATATACCATTGTATTTTTGCTCTTTACCTTTTTCGTAACTTCATCCATTACTACGGAGAATAAATAAGGGCTTAGAATCGATCCTTGATTTACACCAACTCCTACGTTAAAATCTTCTATTACTCCACACAAACTCTGAACACTATTCCTCGAGCCATCATAAAACATCCTAAATCAAATTTATATTTATGTCTTTGGGATCTCTTTTTTTCATTAATGCCCACTTTAAAACTTCTCATGGAATTCTACCATGTGCCTTTTTTAAATATATAATCACCATGCATACATTTTTCTTCTTTTCCTTATAGTTCTCTACTAGTTGTTTAACATAAAATAATGACTTTATTGTTGATTGGCATACAACTATACTGATTTTCTGATAGTGATGTCTCGTTTCTTATTCTCTTTTTTATAATGTCTTCCCAAATTATTCATGTTATAAACTCATTAGTTTCATTCATCTGTAGTTCCCACATTCCTTTTTATCTTTTTTGCTTTTATTTGTACAATAAAACTCTTTCTCCAATTTTCTGGAATTTTTACTTTTACTAACACCTTCTTAAAAAATGTATTTCAACCATTTAATTCTTAAAATCTCTAAAATTGTCCACACTTCTACAGGCATTCCATTTGATCCTTCAGTTTTGTTTTCATCGCCTTCACCACAACTTTCACTTCCTTCGCTAAGTCAATAAATCATTTATTCCATGGTATACTTTATAAAGCTTCTTTTAGACACTCCTCGTTTAGAAATCTCTAAAAATATTCTTTCCACTCCTTTTTCATATCTCCATCATTAGTTAAACACCCTCTATCCTTATTTTTAATTTACCAAGCATTTTGAAAGAACCTGTATCGATTTTCTCTAACCTTAGCCAGTCTATAAATTTATTTTTCTTCTTTCCGTGTTTCCAGTCTCTCAAATAATTCATCATACCCATTAAGCTTTACTTTGTTTATCGCACTCTTCACTATTTTAAGTATAAAATTATACTCTATTCAATTTTCTCTCTTTCTGCTTTCCTGCCATAACTTCAATTGATTTTTATTACTCACTACTACACTTTGAATTTCCTCATATCACCATCACATTTCCTTTTTTTCTAGCATACTACTTTTGGTTTCTCTAACAACTTCTTTTGCTATATTTTTAAGACAAGTTGCCATTTACTTTCCAAAACCTCATTTATATTCTACAAAACTTTTTTTTTTTACCTTCTTAATAAACTCTTTTTATTTGTTTTTTAATAGTTTGCACCACCGAATTCTCAACTCCTTTCCAGTTTTCCTTTTTTACTTATTATACTCATCTTATTTCTATTAATTTATATCTCCATTATCATCAATCAATGTTATGTTATAACATTAAATCTAGGAATTACTTTACAACCTTTTACTTTTTTTATACCGTTTCCTTATGAAATAATTAATCTGAAACCTATTTTTTCCAATTTTATATATTGTACTCGTTTGATTCTCATCTCTTTTCCAAAAATTTGTATTGATTATTGCAACTTTGGAAGGTGAAATCTAAAACTTTTTTTCTAACCTCATTTCTCTCGCCAAATCCATACCCTCTAGGCACTCTTTCATACTTTACTCTATCACTATTAAAATGTCCATTTATATCACTACCAATCACAGCATCTTCATTTCCTGATATTCCTTGCGCCACCTCATCGATCTATTACTACTCTTTCTTTTATTTTTGTTTATATCCTATTTGTGGCGCATATGCATTTATTACGTTTAATACTTTTTCCTCAAATACCAATTATACCGTAATAATTCTATCACTTTTTCTTTCTAGGTCGTCTACCTTACTTTTCATCTCCTCGTCTATTACTACATCAAGCCCATTCCTAGAACTATTAATTATATTTATATTTATTATATATAAATTAAAATCACATAATATACTATAACAATAAATGGTGAGGTTTATTGTTTATAAGAATATGACTGTGTATGATAAAATTTACTACTATTGCAGTTACTTGTGTATTTTCATAAAAAATATTAATGCTATTGTGGCTGCTTATTTAAAATATTATAAAATGAAATCAGCAATTTTCACGTGTTCGGCGTAATCTATATAACGTTTAAAGCGTGAAATCAATAATAATTATTGATTATTTATTAATTCGTGCAGTTAGATTTAGTATAATATATACTCGTACCTATGTAATTCATATACGTAAAAATATTTTAATTATATTTCTTGTGTAATGAAGTCGAAATGTCAAATATATGTTAATTGAACTTACTTGTCTGCACATAACGGTAAATTTTCTTTTGTAGTTCTTGTTTCGACAAGATGAGGACATGGTGAACCTTGTCCTTCGTGCAGCCGTAGTATTTGACGTTTTCTAATCGCTTCCTCGGCACGAATCTGTGAACAAATTAATTAATAAACAAGTTTAGAATATCGTAGTAAAATTCTAGTTATTCATCGACTTACTTTGCCGCCAACGCTAATGCATCCGCCTTGTGTAACCTCCCAATCTGTCCAATCGCTTACAAACACAATCTTGCGCAATGATACATGCCCTGGTGTTGGTTGGCAACTGTTTGTCCTCACAAAAACTAAGAGAAACAAGAATGCCAGACTCATCGAAGCAGCTCATCGATCGTTTCTGCGTGCCCACTTGAGGCCAGTGTTTGTAAAAACGTGTCTGAATGCGAGCCCGAGTTAAGTATACCCTCGGTGTCACCCATAGTGTGTTCGGAGAACGGGACGCACTGTTGCCACTGGTTGACCTTAAGCTGATATCCCTTTGAAACGTTATTGGTGCATGATTGGTCATCTGGCTTGCACGAACGTGATTCGGTCAGCTAAATCGATCGAAACATAACAATTTGTTGAGATAGTGTGTATCGTGTCTCGAGTAAAACAACGCATACGATATAAATATCTTCTTTAAATAATCGCGAACGATAATAATATTATGCTCATTTTCGTTATATATACAAAATTATTATCAGCACGGATGAAATAAAGTCATATTATCTTAGAGTCAAACTATCAATCTAATGAACAGTGGTATTGTTGAATGGATCTACTAATGCATCAAAAATGAAACCTGATTATGCGTATGCCTAATCACTTGAATAGTTTCAAATCATGACCATTATAGATTAATGAGTGCGATGTATTTTTGTTGTATGTAATATATTTACCGGTGGACATTTAGCTCCGTCGTTCTTCTGTTCGATCACAATACTCCTTGTCCTGCGTTGTGTCCCTCCGCAGCAAGCTGTCCAGTTCGAGTATTCCGTGACTACGCAGTCTTGGTTCGGTTCAAGTGAACATACTTCAACGGGAGGCGTTCCCGGGGATAAATTTTGACAGCTCGTGTCCTCGATTTCAATTGGTTCCTGTTCACAATTCGCGCGTACACGATAGTTTTAAATTGTTTTAATACACTTTTATTGTGCGAAAGGAAAGAGCAAGGAGATAATGAGAATCAACACGGTTTAATAAGAAATCGAGAACAGTATTTATTATCAGTTTTTTCGTGGTTTGAGACTCGACTAACCTATGTACATTTGATCATATATGTTTCTGATACGACGATGATCGCGATCGGAAAATACCGTGGGCCGAAAACCGTTCCGGTCGAAAACAAAGTGTTTGCATCTCAATAAAAACACTCACCTCGAGTTTGATTCCATCGTGTATGACCATAACGCACGAGATCTTCCTACGACGTATACCCTGGTTTTCGTTCAGGCCGGTGTCCTCGGACCTTGTGCACGGTTCCCATTCGCCGATTCGCCATTCCACCGCATCTACGCATTTTAACGAAGTCAGACGAAACCGCGCGTGCAACAGCAACAACATCGGCGTAGGCCAATAGATAATTACCGGTGTTCCATAGAAAGTTTTGAGTGATTTCGTTGGACGGCGGCAAGCCGCATCGAGACCACCCGATCTGCAGGACCAAGGTGATCAGCAGTGCGACGCCGGAGAGCAGCTGCATCGCGCTGCAGTACTGTTATCCTGGACGGTGTGAACTCGGACGTGTAAACTAGACCGTGGAGCTTCTCAAAGGGACGTTGCTGTCGTTCATCTGAAAAGCGCACGGAGACGGATAGAAAACGGGCCGCGAAGATGTCATACGCGTCGCCGATCCCGGGCGGCTGGCAGCGGCGTGCGCGCCTACCGCGATCCGATCGTCGATCTCGGTGCCGTTGGCCCTGACGCGGGAAGGGAACCGCGCTAAACGTACCTGTACGACAGACGGACGGGCATTTTTATTTTCTATCTATCCGTTCCCCGTCTCGGCAGGGCTCGTATCCTCGGTGACCGCCGCCGTCGTCGCCGCTGCTACTGCTGCTGCTGCTGCTGCCGCTGCTGGTGTTTCGGTCGTCGCGACGGGTATGCGCTGTGCGCGACGGCGTAGAGACGTCTGGAAAAACACCTAGAACGGGCCCCGCGCGGACAAATCGATTCACGGGGGGAGCGAACGATTTCCGTTGCCGGGGAAACGCTTTTGCGTCGACTTTTGCGACTGCGTTCGGTCTCTTTTGTGATTGCGCGTGTTACACACCGCCGACGCTATTGCTCCTCAACCACCCCTTATGCCGTATCACCCACCACCTTCCATACACACTCAAAGGACGTATATATATATAAGTACGTAGCGCCGGGCGACCTGTGCTCGAGATTCGCCGCTAGGGGCAGCACAACACCCATGATCCGCGTTTTCCAGCGCCTTTGTTCTCAGGTAATTAAAGCGACGCAATAAAAGGTCATTAAACGATTTGTTTTCACGAACGCGATCCTGCGCACATTATACATGTTTGAGTGTTTTTGTGTGTGTGTGTGTGTGTGTGTGTGTTGGCATGCATGTATATGTATATGTAACTAATATATTACTTATATATAAGTAATATATTACTTACTAATGAGTAATATATTACTTACTAATAAGTATATGTATATATATGTATATGTGCCTGAGTGTTTTGGCGTGCGTGTAACGGGAAAAAACAGGGAGGGCGCAGATTGAAATATCATCGTACAATGTCGCGACGTACACCCACAATATACTAATGTGGTTTTAACATTTGTATTATAACTATAGATGTATGAAGGTGAATGATACAATTTGTGTGTGTGTATATATGTGCACACTGTGGTGGTGGTACACACGAAATCACGCAATTTGGTTTGGGGTTAATAATGTTATGAATTATTATTATTATATTTTTTTATGGACCAACACGCCGTTACCTGTATGTTATTATATATATAAAAAAAAAAAAAAAATTGTTATTTCGTGCTATTCGGTTGTAAATTAATGACGATAAAATAATAATTTGTATAAAACTGTAATACGTTTACAGAAAATAATGCAATACCATAAAATGTATTAAATAAAAATATTTTGATTACGTGAAAACACTTTGTCTCTCGTATTCGAATATTAGATTATTGCATTGAAACGAAAATTGGAAAAAAGTTTCATACCTTTGATAAATTGTTTTTTTTCTCTATATGGAGGTATACGGTATCGTTGTACAAAATCATTTTAAATTCATTTTCGTACAAACAAAATGTTGTTCATTACTTATGCCTTCACTTTCAATCGATGTCTTAAAATTCAAGGTATCAAACAGAGTATGTTTACTAAGATGATCAAGATAATTTATAACATCTGAAAAATTAGAATTATAAATATATTTAACGTAAATTATAAATACACTTACGTAATTTTACATATAAAAATTAATTACATTATAAAATATTTTAAATATTCAAAATATATTAAATATTATGGTTGTCATTATTTTTTTAAAGAAATAATACAAAATTAATTTCATTAAAAAAACGTACTTCAGACATAATATTATTATTATGTATATTTTATACTGTTTTAGATTTTATCTTATACATCGATTATTCAGATTAAATACACGTACGAAGTTTTTCATAACATTTTTGTCAAACAAAAACTACTCAACACAACAAGTGGATTTTATTTTTACAACGTTGTTTTATATGTATCTGATATAACGATTTACTTTAATACACATTTTTTTTATTCATAAATAAGTTACATAAGTCATCTGAGTGTTGTGTCAGCTTTAATTAAAAATATACTACAATAAAATACGAAATATAATTACTATTTATTTTTAAACAAAATCTGAGTTACCTTTACATTTTATGGTTTACATTCTACTATTAAGCGTTTAACTAGATTTAAATATATTTTTTATAAATTAAAAAAAAGAGCTCTATTGAAAATGTTTCTGTATTTAGTCGACTATATGCCTTTTTTACTTACACTTAGTTTAGCTTTTTTGAAAGTTGTGAAGCATTTCAACTAGAGGGAGCTAGAATGTCGGATACGGTGTATTATATTTCGTGGTAATTTCAATTTTTTTTATCATTTAATTATTAGAAAAAAAAATTAAATTAAATAAAAAAAAAAATATGGTTTTTTTAAATATTTTGATATATTATGGAGTAAAAATTAATAGTTTGTAGATCTTATTTTTATTATTATTCATTATATAATATTAAAAATGGCAAAAAAATTAATAATTTTTTTAACAAAACCATTTTTTTATTCATTAATTAAATTTATAAAAAAAGAATATTTTATCTTCCTGTTCTTAAAATAATACAATATTTATATTTAAAAAATTGCATAATTTTATTTCAACATATTTCTAATATTTTCGTTGAAAAAATAAAAATGCCCGTAAACCTAATGAAATAACTTTGTATCAATTTCGTATAAAAAATGTTCGAATAATTTTTATATTACAAATTGTATAATAATGTATTTATAAAAATGTAATAATGTTTAATAGGTATGGGTTTTCATTTATTTGGCTGTAAGTTGTTAAAAGGTGGTTTATGGATGCGAACAATTTTGTATTCTGCTCAACTCACAGCTGTTTCTCTTGCTTCGTGCTGAAGAACGCACGTATATATATATACGAGTATATGCTTTTTCATCTCACTCTCGTTTTGCGTCCTCTCTTTCTGCAGTCCATAAATTTTATCCGTATTAATTAAACGTCGACCCAAAAATTCTTAGGATATACTGGCGAAAAGCATTGCTCAAAGAATTCTCATATTATATTTCCTCACCGTTCGTTATCCACTCTCCTAAGTCCTCTGGTGTTTGAAAGGGAAAAAGTTCGCCACGTTATTACGAATGTTGTAAATTTGTAGATATTGTTAGAAAGGCAGTGAAAAATAAAAATAAATAAATAACTGGAAAAAAAGTTTAATGAAATATCACAAAAAGTTTATTTTTTCTTTACATTATAAAACGTGTTTTCAAAAGTTAATTTATTACTTGCTATTGAAGAGTTTGTTAAAAAATTTAAAACTAAAATCTGTTCATAACAATCGGTGGAGTTTCTTAAGGAATTAGTTTTTAATATAAAAATTATTTCAAATCAACAGTATTCATCTATATGTACATTAGGGAGTCCAGGTAGAAGAAATATTGGATTTGAACAGATTATATAATTATATTTATTTAAATGGATTACAATTCATATGTAATAGTAGTTATAATAATCAAATTCAAAATAATAGTATTGACTTATTTATTAGAACGAATTATCTTAATTCATGTTCGAAATTTTAATAAATAAGTAATATAATATGGATAGTACTTTCATAGGTACGAGTAATGTAAGTCTTACTTTCGTGACTTATTGTAATTTGATCAATTGCGAATAGTCATAATAGTAACAACAACAATAATAATAATAATAATAATAATAATAATATTATTTTTAGTATGTGTATAAATAACATAATATACATATTTACGTTTTTTTTTCCTAAAAAACTTATAAACTAAGTTTACTAGTTCAACTAAAGTTTATATTAATATTTACTGTACATGTATACTCGATCACAAATTTCACTTAGTGTTTACTTATATTATTATTCGTTTTTTTTTATAATTTATATAGTTGTACCTACCCAAGTGCAATAAATATGGTTACCGTATTACATGTACATGACGTACTTTTATCGAGAATTGATAAAACACGTATTATTTTGTTCGGTTGAACGCGATAACTACGAATGCGAGCAGACAATAGCGATACATAACCACCTCTTTAGTACAAAGTTGTGAATACACACCGCGAGTGAATAAACTATTCAACTTTAGTGCTGTAGCGTGTATAAAGTTAAACATATCTTACGTCGTCCACCGCTTCATGTCCACACATCAAGCAATAATAATATCTGACTAGCCGGGAAATACACTGTCGGTGGAGGACAAGTTTCGCATCGTCTCGAACTTTTCTGTCGGCTATCCGTACATAATGGAGATGTAATCGTGGGAGGGCTGCCGTCCAGACTTACACATACGCGGAGTAATAATATAAAATACAAATTTCCATCCTTCTCACTAAGTCGTATACATAAGAGGATTATGCTTTATACCGTCACAAGTTTTAATCAAATTTAATTAGAAAACGGCCGCCGGAATAAAGTCCGTAATCCTTTTTCCAGTGCAGCTCTGCGCTTCTCTCTCTATCCAGTTCTTCCCGGGGCTATTAATTATAACTTGGACCTAAAAGCGAATTTGCCAAATATGTATAACTGCACATTTGATCATTTTCAAATATCTTCGTTTTCATTTCTTATCCATCAACAAATGATTTTCGCATCATTATATTTCTCGAGTCATTACATGTTCACTTACATTGTTTACGTTGAAATAAGTACTAACACTACTTTTTAATACATGTTTACTATTTATTTTCAAAACTGAACAATTATATTCCGAAAAATGTAAATTAATTTACATAAGAGATGGAAATTGAAAATAAATATTGTTAAAAGGTTGTACAACTAACTTTCGTTTATTATTATTATTATTTATTATTTTATTAGTGTTATGATAATATTTGAGAAATGGTACACATTTAACCAGTCAATATTTTTTACAATTGATATTTATAAATATTGTATTTAAATATCACATTGTATTTCGATTAGAATATAAAAAATTATAATATTAATTAGAATAATTCACGTGGTTTTATAATTATTCGTGTTTGATAATTTATTTTGTAGCAAATAGATTAGTTCAATTTCGAATTACTGTATGTTTTATGTAAAATTATTAAATAATATAATTTGTTGCACTTTTGATTGATTTGATTTACATAAAATTTGTTTTAACTGAAGTTTTAATGAATCAATATTACATGTAAACTTGAAACTTTTTGAAAATAATCAAGGCATTTTTTTCGTCATTTACTCAAGTTAAAATGTAAGCGCGGGTTGACGTTTACATTTCCTTTTATGAGATATATAACTCGGTAATGCTATTGTTGTTACGAATAGGAAATTCAAGTAACCGCACTTATGCACAAATATCAATAAATCATAATTTATTATTAACAAAAATAATTTATATTATCAACAATTTTCAATTTCCGTTAAAGTACCAGTGCTCATCAAAAACAATTTCATAACATAATATTACATTTTCACTAATGAACTGTTTTAAGTCATTTAGTCAGTTATTAATAAGAAAAATAATTAGAAGTACTAAAAATTTAATCTTGCATTATATTATGTAATATGTTTGTATTTTATAATGTTAAATTAAATGTTGTAAAGTAATTATTATAAATATTTGTGTTATCATCTGAAATGTTGTAGATAATCAAATTAATACTAGATAATTAGTCAATAAATAATACTTACTATTTCTCTATTTAGGTATGTTTTGAAAAACAATTGACTTATGGTTTAATTTGTATTTTGATGTTTCAGTTTCAACGATATGATTATTAGCTTACATTTTTATCTGTATTTATATTTAGAATTAAATGTATCAACATTATATTTTTCAATTATTTTATTTCAAAACTGGAATACATAAAGCTAACAATACAGTAGGTAGTATTATGATTTATTAATTTTTGTATGACAATATTTTTAATTTTTCTATTTTAAATATTATAATTATTTGTAATTATTGCAAACGTATTAAAATAAAAATTATTAATTATATATTATTTGTTACAATATGACAAGATCAATGATATTTTTAATTTCTTATGTACTTTTTAAAGTTTTAATAAAAAAGTTATTTGCAGAATGAAATTTTAAAACTGATGTAGCTGACATTTGTCAATAATTTGGAATCTTGTTACATTTTAAGTACAATACAATTACTTAAGATTAATTTAAATAACTAACATTTATAGGTGTAGTATTTGCATATCACACAATCATTTACTGTCCTTTTTGACAGTCAAATACAACAAGAATTTATTGTTGTTGTTGTTAAACTTTACAATTGTGAAACTTCGTCAATTAACTTGTCGTAATGCTTGTCAGTCACATAACTACTGTTTTTCCGCAGTATAAATGTTTTATTTTCATTTGTATATTGAGATTCACGCAGTTTTTTATGTATATTAATTATGAATAGTGAAAAAACAGTAAGTTGTATAAGATTTAAATTGACATTTAACTTATTTATTAATTTTTTGATTATAAGTAATGATTTAGCAATAATAGGAAATTAAATTAAAAAACCGTTATCAATCACGTTATGTCTTTAACAAGGTAATTTTTCGAAGAAAAACAAAAAAAAATATCGTTTGTATATAGAAAAAACAAAGTTGATCCATATTGTAAAGACCATATATACCTACATTTTATAAATAATTAATATCATATTTTTTCAAATAAAACATTTTTAAAGGATAATTTTTTTTTTGTTTTTTTTTAAATTTCTAAAAAAGAGGAGTCTTAGAAAATCAAATTTGAATGTTCAAATTCAATAATTATTAAATTGCAGGTAAGACATTAATATGTTAGTAAGAAATTTAAGTTTTAAATGTCTACAGCACCGATAATAATTCTTATGAAGTATAGATAAATCTATCTTTATTCCATAAAAAATAAAATGTCACGAAAGACTGGTTTTCTGTGGAGATGAAGTACTAGTGAAAATTAAGATAACGACGAAATCTCAAAAAAAAAAAAAATGATATAATACAACCTCAAGAACAGGGGGCATTTGGTTTTATGTTGGTCTTACCCTTCGAATAGAGTTTTAGAAAAGACGGTTTTTTTATAGTGTAATACGTGATAAAGATATCACCATTGTTGATGATTAAACGAGAGACTGAAAGAGAAACAACCATATATTCTCATAAACAGAAATAAAAGCTCATGGTTGTTAAAATAATAAAAGACTTCCACATAAAGTGATAAGTATTTAATTATTTTTATATATTTTTATTGAAAAGAAAAACCTAAAAACCTTAACAGATATCAATCTAAAATTGTATGATTTAGTATCTAATAATATATAATAGTCATCTTGAAAAATATCAGTTTTAAGAAAAGTACATAGTAAATTTAAAAATAAATATTCGTTTTAAAATGTATACGAAAGGTAATGTTTAAGTACAATTTAAATTTATTGTACCTAAGCTGGTGTCTAAACATGAATAATCCTAAATTTCAATTATAAATTGAACTGTTTGCTGAGCGAATGTCAGTATATACATTTCTTATGAACAGATAAATGCTAGTAATAAATAAATGTCATTCCATAAGATTTCATCTGATGAGTGTTATGGATGATTTTTAAAAAACGTGGACATTTTTTATATTTAGTAATCATGTAACTAAAATTCAAAAATGAATATTTTTAATTTTTGAAAACATTTTCAAGTGGATTTAAATCCCTAGTGTTCAGGATGCTGTATCTTCTAAATTAATTTAAATATTTAATTAAAAACTTCAGATTTAAATTAGGTATCAAGTATTCTAAAACTATTATCCTTACAGTATTGATTTATTTTAAGTTTGAAAGCACATAAAAGCTTAGTAAAAATATCGAATTTTTGAAATTTTCATGAATTATTTTTATGTCATTAAATTCATAAAACTCGTTTTAAAATGTTATTTTCATAAATTTGACATCCTATATGATATAATTGTTAATTATATCATATTTGATGACATTAAAACATTGACATGAATTTCATGTAAGTATAAAATTGATTCGAAAGTTCTAAAACGGCAAGTTTGTAGTTTTATAATTCTGATGTGATGAGACTTATACATTTGAAATTCATTTATATTAGAAACACTTATAATTATAATATCTGATATGAATTTGAATTTGGAAATTTTATTTGTAATTAAGTTATTGATGTTTGAAAATCGGATATAGTCAAAAATATACGTATATTATTACATAATGTTTTCATTTGTATATTCGTTATTTTAAAACAAAAAACGATTTTTACATTCACCTATAACGATATTACTCTAATCGACCAATTAATTTTATATTTATAACGTAATGTAAAATATGACAAACCACCAACAATTATCTTAACACAGCGATTATAAATAAGATACTTGTATATTGGTTTATTTGTTAATCGTTATTTCGATTTTATAATGTATTTCAAATACATATTACTTACTATATTATATATTTTAAATAAATGCATTGTATAATTGTTTAAAATAGAATATTCAATTGGTTCGAGTATTTACGCATAATGTTTTAAAGTAACTATGGTAGAGTAAGTAAACATTTAAAATTATTGTCAGATTTATCGAATAAAAATCATAATTTAATTTAGAAATATTTGATTTTGACGGGTTAACAACAGTTTATGATTACCATATACAAAAATATTTTGACAATTATTATTTTTTGTTTGGTAGAACATGTTGTGATCCCTTAAAAAACACATAAAACAATGTATCAGTAAAAGTCTGAATGAAATTTAACTGGAGATGGTTGAAGAACGTATGAATTTTAAATCAATACTTGGCAAAGCATTATTGCAAAAATTGTATACAGTAATTATTTAAGGAAAATGAAAACACGAATATTTCTCTTGATAATGTTGAATCTTAATATGAGTGTGTTGATTCAAATATTAATTCAATAAAAGATTTATGTAATATTTTAGGGGTATCTCTAATTACTATAAATAAGCTTCAAAAAAAAAAAGCCGATAGTGTGCATTAGAAAAAAACTTAATTTTGTTGTAAAAAAAAAAAAAATTTATTTTTATTTGATATATCACGTATATCAACCACACAAGGCCAATAGTCTGACCAATTTATCATAACTGAATATGATATTTTAATTGAAAACTTGAAACATAAATTCAAAGAAACCACAGAAATGGATCAACGTGTAAGAAGTTTTTTACCAAGATTGTGGACAGTTTCTAAAATTTTTAAAGAATTCAGTGCGTTGGAATATTTAGTTAAAAAAGATAAAAATCTCATAGAACTTCATTGTATTTTATCGGATATTTTAACGCATCAAACTGATAGTAGAGTACGCCCAGATAAAAAAAAAATGTTGTTGCAAGAAAGAAATTTATCAGGTGAAAAAATTCACAAGCAGAAATGGCTAGTTTTATGAAATTTAAAAGAATTATATATAAAATACAAGTATGAACATCTTAATGAAAAAGTTGGATTTTCTAAATTTACTGAGATAAGACTTAAATGGTGTGTTCTTGCTGAATCTAGTGGTATCCATACAGTATGTGTTTGTGTTCTACATAAAAATATGAAACTTATGTTGAATGAAGAAAAATTAAATACCTATTTAACTTTCTGGCCATTTGGAAACTATAGTTGGTGATATAACCCATGAAAAATGCATGTTAAATTTTTTTAAAAACAGCCTAGACCTCAAAAAATTTACAAGCAACTTTACATCCATTATAAATCGATTACGTCCAATAAATTGAATACATTTTTGTATTATTAACGAACATTTACAACATAAAGCTGATTCAGTTTATAATTTTCAATATCGTTTATTACAACAGATTAAAAGTGAATTTTTTAATGTATTGATCATACATTATTTCTCTGACTGAGCAAGTTGTCAATATAAAAATTATAAAAATATGGGTAATCTTTGTCATCATAAATGTGATTTCGGGTTTGATGCAGAATGGAACTTTTTTGTCACGGCACACGGAAAAAGTCCTCGTGATGGTATAAGTGGCATCAATAAAAAATTACTATATAAAGCAAGTTTACAAAGGCTTTCCAATGATCAAATTCTAACTTCTCAAAGTATATACACATTTTGTAAATCGGATATATAAGGTATACATTTTATGGATTCATTTAAATGAAGTAATTTAATTAGAAAAAAGTTGGCATTACAATATATATAAGCTAAAAAGATTTCTGAGATAAGAAGTTAACACCGTTTTAAACCAGAAAATTGTAACAGAATGAAAAGCTTTACTATTTCTACATTGTCTGAATCATAATCATTTAAAATATTTTAAAACTATATATTGTACAACACTTATATAAAGTTTTCAAATTAATTATATTTATATAGCATTTATTAGCTGTATAAAATATTTTATATTATATATTATATATATACAATGAATATCCTTATTTATCTATAGTATCTCTAATATATATGAATTTTAAATTTATAAGTCTGACCACAACAATTATAAAGCTATGAAGTTGTTGTTTTAGAACTTTCGAATCAATTTCATATTTACATGAAATCCACGTCAATGTTTAAATGTCATCAAATAATATTATTCAAAATAATATTTTAAAACGAGTTTTATTTATTGAATGATTTAAAAATAATTCATGAAAAGTTCAAAAGTTCGATATTTTTATCAAACTTTTATGTGCTTTCAAATTAAAAATAAATTAATACTATATGGTTAAAAGTTTTAGAATACTTTATACCTAATTGTAATCTGATGTTTTTAAATAGATATTTAAATTACTTTAGATGATACAGCAATCTGAATACTAGGGATTTATGTCTAAATATAACTTTTTGATGGACTATAAATCCACTTAAAACCATTTTTCAAAAATAAAATAAATGATATTGTTAAATTTGAATATTATGTATAAATATTTACTATAATTTTCAATTTTTTAAAAAAATATTCAACTTTGCATTTATTTAAGATCAGATGATATGACATGGAATGACACTTAATTATTGTACATAAATGATACTGAAATACCATAAGTGGATAATAA
This sequence comes from Sipha maydis, assembly GCA_034509805.1. Lineage (NCBI taxonomy): Eukaryota > Metazoa > Arthropoda > Insecta > Hemiptera > Aphididae > Sipha > Sipha maydis. Next base: position 47,958 of record JASXSY010002743.1, read on the forward strand.
AATAATAAATAGTATAAATTAATTAAAACATTCTAAACACTATTCAACTGTTAATTGCAGATCAAAAAAAAAAAAGGCAATTGAATACCATAATACTATCTTGATAATAAGTGCAAGGGTACATAAAATTAACATGAAAAAGAAGTAACCAAACGTAACGGTAACGGTTTAGTGTCATTCAGCTCTTTGTATCTATTCAAAAAATCTCGAGATATTTATTACCTCAATCGAGTCTTCAAACGTAATCACAATATCAGGTCAAATATAATTGTACGTTGTAATTGTAAAATGATATTTTAACTGACTACGCCATATTGTACAATAAATGTGTACAGTGTAATTTAATAATTGCTTACGAACTTGGTATTTTTTTTAAAAGTCATCCCGATGCTGCAACGATATTGCAAAGGAGTTAAAGTTACACTACAAGAAGACGTACTGGTAATGAGAAATTCTTTCTTGGCACTTATATAATAAACATTTTCATCATCCAAAATCTGTCTTGGAACAAACCGTGATAGCGACTTTTACGGAACTTTTGTTAAGTTGACTTCCGTGCAGCTGGAAAAAAAGCTATATAAAAAATGCATATAAAAAGTACTATAATACTTGAAACGTAAATCCTTATTCCAATTTCGCTTTTTTTTTTTTTAATCTTCTTCCCCCTTTTCTCGTTCGTTGGGACGACGGACGCGATTTTATAAATGTGCGAGTTAACAAACCGCTTCGGACTCGCAGCATTAACCCCGGTGGACATTAATCTGAATTTACACTACCATGAAACTATTTTATGATGAACAGTGACCAAACATAAATTAGGGAAAAGTACGTATTTTTTAACATTAAAATTTTGTTTATCTAAAAAAAAAAAAAAAAGATAAAACTTTTAATTTATGTAGTTATCTGCTAACCAACTATGGATTTTAAACACATTAAATTATTTATTATATTAATTTATGTTTTGTTTGTAATTGGGGTGTGTAAAATTTAATTAAGATTGGTTTAGATATTTTATATTTTATCTGAATATATTTTTGTACTAAATATTTTTCTACTAATTATTACGAATTTTTTCTTAACTCTTTTAGTATTTATTATTATTTTATTTAGAAATTAATTTATGTTTATCTAAACTTATAACGTATTATTATTACAATGGCAACTAGTTTATGTTTCTTTAAATCCCACAACTAACTTTATAAAATACTTACCTTAATCATAATGAGGTTTATGATTTTTCAAATATGATAGAATATATTTTTTTATCTTAGTATAGAAAATTGTTTGTAATATAACCATCAATTATGAATATGACACAGATATATTGGTTGTATCTCATTATGAAAATCGAATTTAAATGTAAAGTGAATTTTTTTTAGTTTAGAAATAACACATTTTTATTCGTATTAAGAGAGTAGAAATCAATTTTTATCTCAAATATTACGTCTTTGTGTATCATTGAATTTTTATTCATACTTATGTACATAATCTTATTAATACATTTGCATGTTTCTTATATATTTATATTTTAATATTACTACAGTTAGAACATAATTATTTTAGTCAATTTTATAAAATAAAAGGTTATGATAAATGCATATGTTTATATTTTTCACATTATTATTTAAATATTTAGAGTGACTATTTTTCCTAATTTCATAAAAATAATAATGTTTTTAGAAATATTAATTAATAATGCCAAAGCTTAGTATGTTACATCATGCTGTATATAGACTGGTTTTAACAAAATTATTTAACAATGAGTTAATATTTCATTGGTGTAAGTTGTTTTATCTCATAGTTAAATGTGGGGACGAAGTTATATTTTATATTTTTTACAATTTAACTTTCTGTTTTTTGAATTTAGATTTTGTAAAATGCTCTACGTTAAGCAACAAGAGAACAAAATATTAATGTTATTGATACTAAGAATTTGTTGATCCAGTTAAACAGCATGCGTAAAGCAAATGGGTAGTTACATAAAACATAACTGGAGAAAGGAAACCCAGTGTATACCGTTATGCTTATGAGAAACAGTATAATAACAATGTTAATATTTTTTTTCTCGAAAGTTCAGTCTTTGGTTGAGTGTAATTATAGTATGTTTGTGTTATTAAATATTTTACAGGCAGATTTTTTTCTTACATGAAATAGTAATAGTTTTCTTATATTACTTTTACGGTTGGGCATGTAATAATAAAATTATCCAACATAAGTAAAATTAACTTTTATTTAATGGCTTTATTTTACTCGGTAAATTACAAATTATAAAAAAAATCAGCAGGGACCAAAAATAGGTTTGTTCTAAGAACCTACGGATATTAATTAAATCATAAAATGTGATTCATGACAAAACAAACTTACAACTCGATGTCATTTTTGAGATTTGGGAAATTATTTATGAGTACTAAACGTGTGGATTATAATCCATATTATAATTAAAAAATTAGTCAAACAGTAGGTTTTCCTACAATTTTTTTTTTTTAATAAATTATAATCAAAAAAATAAGTTTTAATAAGTAATTAATAATAAGTATTTAAAAGATAAATTAATTAACTCTAAAATGATTGATATGTAGATTTTACAAGAAAATCAGATTTCGCTATCGATTTCTATTGGCGTAGGAACATTTCAAAAATTCTGATATAGGTGAATCTTCCCGGAACATCTTTATTAAAATGCGTGTGTACAGCAAAAATAACGTTAACTTTAATATTTGTTTATTTCATTTTGTTTATAAAATATAATTAGAACTTTAAATATCATGTACGAATGAAAAGCGTATGAGAGAAGTTAGTTAGTTAGTCAACATATGTGGAAAAATAAAACAAACAAAAATAAATATGATGATAACCCGGTCTTGAATATGTGTAATTAAATTTGAAAAGCCGATTAAATCCAAAAGAACAGTTTTACGTTATTTATGTTGTTAGTTACAAAATGTTTGCTCATTTTATAAGTTTTACTTATTCTTGTATTTTAACTTTGGTTTCAAAAGTATAATAAGCCCGCATAGCTACATGCTCAAGTCTTATGTTTACCTTTTATTGTTTTAACTATTTTGATAAAATAAAATATTTCTTAAGAATTAGTTACCCGGTCTCAAAATGTTAAAATTAAAATTTTAAAATATATTCACTAATAAATAAGTAAATAGATCAATTATATTTTTTTGTCTTAAATGATAACTATGATAAAAAGTATGAATACAGATAAAATATTTGTCAGTTATTTATTGACTTTAAGAAAGTCTATGATAGCATACATCAATAGAGTTTATATGATATAAAAGATGAAGTTGGAATCCCAAAGAAGTTATAGGCCTAATAAAAATGTGTATGGAAAATACACAATATCAAGTAAGAGTAGATAATACAGCGTGTAAAAAGATGGGTGGAAACAGTGGATCAAGATCTCATGAAAATAGGAGTACGGGATTGTAAAAGAATAGTTCATATCAGGAATGAGTGGAGACAAATCATGATGGCGTCGAAAACTCATAAAGAGCAATAAATGCCAGTAGAAGAAGAAGAAATGAGAACTTTAAGATGAAATGAGATTTTTCCTATAAATATTTTTTCACTAATAAAGTAATAACCATCATTATTAATTATATTTCTTAATGAACCAGTTAATGTGATTTTAATTATAACTAACTTTATTTAATTTAATAACTTTAAAAATTCAAACCAACTTTTAAATTTAAAAGAATGAAAATAAAAACTTTTTAGTGTAATATATGTAATATACAGTGTGTTCACCAATTTAGGGAACACTGAATTTCTCGGCCGGATTTTTTTGGAATAAATCGATTTTTTTTTTTATAAACTAATGGTATATGAATACACACTTTTCAATAAATTTCAAATTTTTTTGAGAATTTGGTCTGCACATGCGCAGTAAAAACTTTTTTTTTTAAATAGCAACACCTATTTTGAACACCATATTCGGATATGGATTAACTATTTTTTTAAAATAATTTTCATGTATCAACTATGGCTCTAAGTTCAATATTGACAGAATAAGAGCCATGTCAATTGTATTAAATAATACATTTTAGATTCTGAGTGAAGAATGTATTGATTTTACAATGTGTGTTTTTTTTTTTTTTTTTTTTTTTTTTGTGTCTGTCGACACGTTTTGGGGCAGTAAAAATGCTTCGATTGCCTTATGTAGCAACTTTTCTGAAAAAATCTAAAATCGTAAGTCACAATTCTTTTTTATAAGTTCCAATTTATACGAAATATGTAAAAATCACGATAATTTGCAAGTTATTTTGTAGATAAAAATTCATAAAATTTTTTCTGTTCATACTTAAGGATCAAAATTTTAACACTAGGTTATCTATGAGCTACTCTTCAAAAATCTTTAAAAAAATTTCTACCGGACTAAGAGGAAAAAATTGTATGACTGTTTGAAATTTAAATATTTACGAAACTGCATAAAATAGCGATTTATTCTCAGACGATTTTAAATATTTGTTATAATTTAAAAAGTATAAGTCGCAGATTTTTGAAATTTCTACCAGCTGTTAAGATTGGTATTTCTTTTATGCAATATTTTTTTCAAAATATTATATTGATTTTTAAGCCACTTATAGTCATTTAAAATATTCGATTTTTTTACATTTTATTTTTATAATCGGTGATAAAAAAAATTTGGCTACTACAAAATACTTGAAAATTTAATCGAAGATTCCACAGAAGTAGTTCTTAATGTCATTCAAAAATTACTAAAATCCATAGGCACAATTTTTTTTTATAAGCGTTTTAACATCGAATATTGACATAAAATTACATGTAAAATATAATATGATGTAGAATGTTCTAGACTGACAAACTATATCGCTGTATGCAACTGCCAACTCATCCTAATTGAAAAATATATTTATCGTTTCAAAATAAAATATACTTTTTACAATGTTTATAAATAACAATGTATTATATCCTAGACAAACATATGAACTCCGTTCAGAATCGTTATTCGTATACAATGATATCTATCATTGCATTCAAATTTAACAAATCCATTATAATAATGACCTATCCTATAAGCGAGGTGCACTCTACCCCTAACTGTACAGCAGAGCGAGGCCCATCCGGTTCTTTTTTTAATTATTTTTAAACATTTATAATTAATTCTTATTGGTTACTTTTAGAATATTTGAACGTATTTTTTTTTAAGAAGTGTTATAAGCAAGACTAATTTAATATGGACACAAAATGATTTATTAAAAATCGACTAGTTACAACTGACAATAGTTATTTTATAAAATATAAAATTATTGAGGTTTGAAATAATAGGATAATGTTAATTAGCATAGTTATTCTAGCATAATTAGCATAGTTAATTTTATTTAATAAAATTGACATGGCTCTTATTCTGTCAATATTGAACTTAGAGCCATAGTTGATACATGAAAATTACTTAAAAAAAAAGTTTTTACTGCACATGCGCAGACCAAATTCTCAAAAAAATTTGAAATTTGTCGAAAAATGTGTATTCATAAACCATTAGTTTGTAAAAAAAAAAATCAATTTATTCCAAAAAAATCCGGCCGAGAAATTCAGTGTTCCCTAAATCGGTGAACACACTGTATTATAAGCAAAGAGTATTGTTGTATTATATTTTGGTTTAAATTAAACATTTATTTGAAACTATTAATTATGTATAATTAATAATTCAAATTTTTTGTATTAACATGCTCAATAAAAAAATGTCCAGTTAGTTCTATTGTTATGCTAAAAAAAAAAAACGAACGCTCATTTGCAGGTGCTCGAAGCTTTGAACCTATTCATTAATATTACACTATTTAGTCTTTATTATAGCTTAAAGACCGGCGTCAGCAAAGCTTGAAAAGGGAGGGGTTTTTCCTATTGACAAATTTTAGCTCAATTTGGCATCGCACAACAACTACATATAGAGGCATATAGCCTACACGGTTTGACGGCAACCCCACCCCCCATCGGTGTCACTAACGGTGCACCAATAGTAAATCACCTACAAAACTTCTGGCTCCGGGCCCGGTAGTTTTGTTCCGAACGTATGATCTGAAAGCTAATAAATCAAAGTGTTTGAATCCGTCGATATTACCTATAATGTAGCCGAATACGGTATATGTATTATGAGGAGAACAGAACTATAACGAGGAGGTATGCTTATATATTTTGATTGCTTCTGCCTACACAAGTTGCAACGACATAAATAAAACGAAAATAACCAACGGGTCACGTTTGCGTCAATAATTGCTGACAGTTCTAAATATTAGTTCGTTAGAATTAATAGAAACATTTTAAAATAATCTGTATTAACAAATTTAATCGATCAAATGTTTATTCTACAGTTTTGAATTAATTTTCTTATCAGGGACAGGAATTTAACCGAAAAGGACTGGTTCTGGAACCGGAACTTTTTAAATAGTAAGAACAAAAATCGGAACCGAACCGAATTTTTTAAATTATAAAGGTCCTTTTCAATTCCAAAATTAAATAGTTTAATTTAAAATTACTTATTAATTATTACTGCTTTCTATATAAATAATCAGGTATTGATTTTAATTATATTTAAACCTAAAATTATACAAACATGACATTCTGGATATGTACCTATTTAAAATGATTATACTTCCAAAGTGTTATATGTATATTTATCACATAACATTATGCTACATCTATTCATCCATTAAAGTGACTAATTATAATAGAAAACATTAGATTGTTTATTACGAAAGGAAGTTTTATAACTGACTTGAGAGATTAAAACGCATATATGAATAAATATCATTGTGATCAGAAATTCTTATTTCATTCATAACTATTTTATTTCCATTTCTTCCATCAAAACGTTGAAACATTTTAATTTAAAATTATCTATCGAAATAAGTATTTATAGTTAGGCATTTTTTATATTCTAGTAAGCCAATAAGACGAAGTGTCTCTTTTAGGATTTGTATAAAATAATTCAATTACATGAGAATAATAAGTAATATTCGGATTTAATTTATATTTTATAATTATTAATTTGCTCATTCAGTACATTCCCAACAAATAATTATGAAATGATTCACTAAGGCAGGGGTCTCCAAAATTTTTTATTCAAGGGCCACAAAAAATATCAAATGCTCTTAGCGGGCCAAAAGTTTATTAACACATATATATTTTAATTTTATGAAATTATAGATTTACTTTAAATCTTTTTATAAAATATTGTCTACAATATACTTCAATATAATTGGTATAAATTTAAATGATAATATATATACTGTAATTTTAATAATTTTTTTTATTTATAATATCTATACTTATTTACCGTCCTATGGGTGCTGCAGGCCGGTTAAAACTGGTTCGCGGGTCGTAGTTTGGAGACCCCTGCAATAAGGTATAGAATATTATAAATTATATTTCAAAAATTATAATTTATTTTACGTAGCCGGTTGAAAATAATCATAATTTTCGAGGTGAAATATTTATAAGCATCGTTTCAAGTGTACATAACTACTTACATCTTGTCAACTTAACACTACGGATTTAGTTCTTTAATAAAGTCATGATTTACTATTAGATTCGTGTTCTGTCTTGGCGTTTTCGTTTTCGTATTTTTTGTGTCTTCCCGAAACGATTAAAAAATAAAAAAACTGCTGAATCCGAAACAAATAACTATCTGAATTCCGTTAATCATACTCAACCAGATATTGACGGTCAGGTATTTCGACGGTTAATTGCAATAAAAATCATAATTTACACGGAACCTTTACCCAAAATGTTAATTGATGGAATGCGAGTGAACAGAAATAATGTTTTGGCAAAAAGGCAAATGTTGTTTTCGGGCGACAAGTGTCTCGCTGACTACGGTAGATAATTTTCTCCAGTAACACCTTATCGATGCACCCGCATTTTTGAGTGGTGCCGAGCCGTCCGCTGGATCGTCGAGCGTGTACAATATCCGGTATCGCCTGTGAAATATATCACGTATATTTTGTTCATAGAAAAACGGTCCAATACATATGATTTTAGAACGATGTTCTCATAGGCTACAGTCATATTAGGTGGTATTGACCATAATAATCGCTACGTTTTTACGTTGTATAATGCTGTCTTGATCACGTATAGAATATTTTTTCTAGTTTATCGAGAAACTTAAATTATATTAAAATATTAAAATAATATCCAATTTCAATCAATGTGAAATATAATGTTAAAATATTTAAAGTTGGGTTATAGACCTATTTTTTTAAATTTTCAGTAAAGATTTTAAATTATTTATGTGAATTTAATTTTTATTGACAATTCACAACTGCAATTATGATGAAAAAAGTAATGAATATTCAAAATGTATATATCTATACATATATTAGTGTTTTATCATTAGATGTCGGATAAAAATATTTTAGAATTATGTTATCGGAAGTGAAATATTTTAAAATAAAATGTTGAATAAGATGACTGAGAAACATAATTTTTTCTATAAAATGTTTATCTCTTGGTAAACAAAGTATAAATAATAATCTGCGGATCTTGTACTATCACACCATTCACACTAAAGATTATTTTATATTAAATTAAATTGATTGTTGATAAATAAATAATTTATAATTGATTATTTCGATAACTTAATTTGTAATGAAATCATTACATTCATAATGAATATAAGTCAACAGCTATTAAATAAATTTCACACTTATCATGGAAAACAAGAACTATAAATATGTTTTGAAAATGTATTATTGAATTGGATATTATATGAAATCTTCACACAGTTGTCAGGTTATTGGAATTTATGGTGTTTTAAAAATCGCGTCTAGTTTACAGAAGAATGCGCACGAATGGATAGTCGAGCTGTGACAAACTTGACAGGTTGTCTGTCAAGTAATATTAGTCGACTCATTGAGCCGAATAATAACAGAAATATTTTGACAGTTAAGTGCAGAAAACAATTTTATATTTTACGTATTGAGAAGGTTTTGCAATAAGTTTACACCTAAATCGAAGTACTAAAGTATAGCATAGTTAAACATAAAATAAATAATGCATTTGAAAGTATGAATCTACTGTATCTAATTATCTATTATAATTCAATTTGAATGCTTTAAATGTAATTCAGTAATATTTTTAATGACATTTTGTTAAGAAATTTCAAGTTTAGATTTCATGATTTTCCATTGGTTATCGATGCACAAGATGTTGGATATTATTTATAAGTTCTTTCTATATTTAGCAATAAAAAATTTGATGTCATCGACTAACAAGTCATTGAACATTTTTACAAATTCACATTAGTTTTAGTACTAGTTAATAATAAATTATAATTTTGTTATAGGTTACTTGCTATGGTGATTGAATAAGTATTAAAATACCATATCAAGTACCATTTACATCATGTTAATTGAAAACATAGTTGGAAAGTCACTTAGTCATTTTTGTACATAGGTACAATTGTATTTAAAAAAGTGAATTGTAAAAACTTATTCTTTTCGATGCATTTTAATAATTAAATATATTTATTTTGTCGTATGAGTCGATCAAATCGTAAGTTTAGACACAAACACATAACTTAAATGTAGATAACACTTGAAATAACACATATAGGTTTTCCGTAGTAGTCAAGTGCCACAATCACCACAGAAGACCCTTCATCACGCGACTTCTCTCTTTTATAAATTAACTCGACCTAATTAAATATAATTGTTTCTTACATGCTAGATAACAGTATTGATTATTGTAAAAATGTTTTTTTTTTTATTCAAAAATGCTATAGTAACTATTTCCAATTTCGGCATGAATATATAGGTAATTGTTGATGTGTCTTGTGCTTCCTGTGATCTAGTTTTTATTGATATTGATATTTTTTAATACTACAGTTATTATATTAGATAACTTTTATTGACGCTAAATGCTAATATTTTCGATAAATCCATGAGTTATTAAAAAAAAAAAAATAAAAATATTTTTACATAATTGAAGTAATTATTATACATACAAAGCATTTTCACAAAAAAAATTATATTTTACTGTTTTGTAATTGCAGTATAAATTTTAAAAAAATTATGTGAGAATTATTAAATTATATTATATTACTAAATAAATAAATATAACAAAATACTAATACAAATTTAGGTTCATCAGCTTGTAAATCTCTTTCTTTTCTCTAAACTTCTTTTGACCAATTTTGATATTAATTTCAATAAGTAAGTACGGGCAGGGGCGGATTGGGAAAACATTTTGGTGCGGGAAAAGTGTAAATAAACCAGCGCACAGTCGTTGTCAATGATATTAAGTTACGGCCAAGTTCAAGAAATTTTTTGGTTTCAACCACCAAAATTTGTTTATTTTCATAAAATAACCAATTTACTATAATAGGTATATAATAGGTATCGTATTATACATAAAAAATTGTGGCAAAATACAACGTACTGTACGGCGTTGTATTATTTTTACTCCAGTAAGAGTTTAGACAAAGAAAAATTAATAAAAATTGATTTAAAATGAAGTAGAGCTCATAATTGAGCTTCTATGTTAAGGTTGATCATAAACATTTTGTCACAGGTAAATATATATGTTTCCACTTAATGCAAGCAATCACCCGCCATTGATTTATACATTTAGAAGACCTTTTCGTCTGGTCTATGTTGTTTGACTGAAACCTCGAAAGTTCCTCTATTTTGTATAGCATTATATATATATATATGTTATGTACATATAATTTTATAAATTATATTATATATATATTGTAAATGTTCATCTCACATGTATTCACAAGGAGAAAGTTTTGAACCATGTGAAGTTTCTTATCAGTGCTACCTAGATATTACTAAGAACATGTTGAGATAAAATGTATGATTTATATATATCGGAAAGAATGAGAATTATCAATTCTGTAATAAATTATACTTTTTTTTTATAAAATACATAGTATTCGCAAAATAATTAAAAAAAATTTTGTCTAAGAGAAACGGTTCTCAATTTTTTTTTCGATTGACGACACCCTAATTTGTATTCATAAAAATGGTAACACACTTGAAACAATTAATAGATTTTTGAAATTTAAGAATTTCAAGCTCTTATAAATTTATGCATTTATATGTTGAAATTTTATTTAAAAAACATTTTAAATTTACTTAGTTTAAATTTAAATAGTTCAAAGAAAGTATTACGAGAGTATATATATATATATATATTTATAAAGTCCCCATATTTAAAAAATAATAGATACAAGTGAAAATCTGTAAAACTATTAAAATATTATTTATTCAAAAAATTATATAGATATAAATAATAATTTAAAAAATAAATAAATAAATAATTTTAATCTGCGTTACTTTTTATTTAAAGTTTTTGGAATATTACTAAGCTCAGCAGCTTGTGTGCAAATATCTACTTAAATGGTAATGTGATTGTTTAACACTATTGTTAAAGTGTTATTTCTATTGCATATTGGACAATAAATGGTTGTTGTTTTAGTTTATTCGTTGAATACATCTTGTAATTTTTCGATATTGTGATTTAATGGCAGTATTATAGTCGGTGAGTATCTTATTTTTTTATCACATTTATCACTTGATATATGTTCTTTGGTATATAATTCGTCCTTAAAATAGCATTGTAAAATTTTGGTTGTATTACATTATACGTCCAAACTAAATACTTTTGGAAAGGATGATGATGTATTAAAGTGTAATAGCAGCAATTCTACTACATTTTTGTAAATTTTTTATTTTGTCCTTGCATATAATACATCAATATGACATCCAATAATTCTATTTCTATTGAATAATTGGTCACGAGGCGCAAATACTGAAGGTATTTAAAAACTGAAAATGAGCACTTTATATTCAAAAACTTAAGTAACAAATAAATTGATATTCTTGAGCTTACATTCATCTATTTTTGATGTACCTCAGATATAATTTTCATAATAAAACTTTTTACAGATGATATAAAACAATGAAATAAAATATCATACGGCATGATATAAAATTCGTTGACTAATAAAGGTCGATATGTTGAACCAAAATATTTTTTTATTTAGTGCATAGTGTACATAAATTTAGTACAGAGTATAAAAAATATTAATCAATTAAAATAAAATAGAGATGTGAGTTTGTATGATACAGTGGTATAAAAGTGTATTATACACATGGTATAAAATTATTTTATACAGACGGTATAAAAAAAAAAAATAATTATGGCGTTATTTTTAGTTATTACCACGATTAAAAATATTTAGATATAAAATTATTATTTATTATTATCATTTATTAATCATGTGTTCCCAATGAGTAGAGAAAGTACTCATTCTAAAAATCCATTAAAATTGTTAAATTAAATCTTGTATTATATGTTTTCTGACCTTCTAGTCATTTTTTAAATTATTCCTTTTTTAAATGATTCGTATTTCATAATAAATAATAGGTTTATAACCTCTGTTAAATTTCCAATAATTTGAGGTACTGGAAGGTTCTATATACGGTATAATAGAGGTATAATACCGGTATTATACGGTATTATACAAAAAAAATAAATAAATAAAATACGGTATTTTAACATCTCTAAAATAAAATAATATTATATTGGTAAATGGTAATTTAAAAAATAAATATTGAACCTTATCTTTAAAGTTACCATTTTATTTTCAATAAAATATAAATTAAAAATAATAAAACAACATTAATTGCACAACCACGACTTAACAATACATTTCAATAAAAATCGAAAAACAGCCTAAAATCGACCGATTAAATTAAATTAGTTTTCTTTAGATAAAACTAAATATAGCGTTTTATTAGGATAATATATATTTATTTAACAAATTTTAAATTACACCAAATATTGTAGGCATCATAAAGTGTCTTAAGTTGGAAAAATCCATGACTCTTGACTCTGGATGGATTTATTGTGTTACTATTGTATTCACCGTAAAAATTAATTAGTAGAAAATGTAATTTTGTAAAATCTCACATAATATGAATTTAACTCCATAATCTTAAAATCATAATATTGGAAATAATTTTAACAGAATTAAATAATGTAATACAATTTTGAAATTCTAGAGCGACTTGGAAAAACTACGTGGAGTTGGCATCTCCATCAATATTTCGCAAATGGCCATTGAAATTCAACGATGTCCAAAAAGTACTAACTTAACGGCAGGAAAATGGAATTTGCGGTTAAGAGGTGAACTCATAAATTTTGAAAAAATGAACTCGAGAATTCTTGTAAATTAAGATACGTGTTTTGGTATGAATTTTGAAATTCTGGGCGATTTGGAAGGGCTACGTGAAGTTGGTCCATCTTTCTGTTTTTTAATTATAATTCAAAAACGTTTTACTTGCAAATTATGAAAATAGACATTTTCACAAATTACTCGGAAAATATTGGTATAGGTCTCGAGTTATTAAAAATAACCCCATTAAAAAGGGTAGTCCAACTTCACACACGTATAGCCAATATCTAATTTTATAGGTGTTCATTGCGGCCTTATTATTTATTATTTAAAATTATATATTATTTGATAAATATTTTAACTTCTTCGCTTACCACAGATATATTATCCCTGTAGAATTTCTAATTACGTTAGTAATTTATTTACATTTTTATTTACCAACATTTTTTTAATTAATATTTAGATTTGAATGACCTTCCTCATTTTTTTATCTCTATCTCTCTTACAAACTTACATTTTATAAATGTATAGAAATTATTTATAAAATATATAAAGTATAAAATAATTTGTATAATATAAATAAATTAAATAAATATACATTTGATATATGTATTCAAAAGTATAGTTGTGGTATATTAAAAACTGCATAACAGCACTTCTGAAATACAAAACAAAAAATAAGAAGAGTAAAATTCTATACTTATGTATATATTATTATTTGTATAATCATTTAAAGTTAATTTTTTTAATTTAAAACAAAATACAACATGTTTTTTAGCATTAACCAAATGAGTTTTCCGTTTGTTATGTTTGTTTTACGAAAATATAAATTAAAATTCTGAGGTGGGTATTACAAAACATTTTTTCATGACATAAAAAAAGATGGTTGTTTTAGCACTTACAAAAATTAAAATGTTTGTAAAATATTTTAATTGTAATAAACAAGTTTTATTTACTATAATAATACTAAAAACATCAGAAACTGTATTGCAGAATGAGTTATGAAAATTATATGAACCATATGATATTAAATAAAACATTAATTAAAAAATTCAATTTAGGTCTATAAATATTACAATAATTTTAGTAGTATCATTCATATATGCACATTTCAATAAAAATTGGTTGAGAAATTCTATTCAAATAAAATGTTTAAGACGTTGAAATAGAGTATATCTAAAATTGCCTGGAACGATGCGCTTTATACTGTTTAATGTGTAACTATAAATTTTATATTTAACATAATATTTTGTATATTTGTTAAATGAAAAAAAAAAAAAAACTATATTCATGTTTTAAAAATAAAATTAAATAAAAACCGAATTTCCAATAAATTAAAAATAACAAACAATTGTAAAACTATAGTCAATATTATTTCAATTTTTATAAAGTTTAAAATGCGCATGTAATAACTGCAATTTTATTAATTCATTACATTTTTGCGCATTATCTTTTGTTTAAAGTTACTTATTTTGTTTATATTATTGGGTATACTACAATTTCAAATACACAATATACTTTATATTGATATACTCGTATTTACTGTAGTAAAACATTAATAAATGCAGCCTGAACCAGGTACTAAAAGTAATTCGTGTTTATATAACTGTATTATATATAAATATAATATAATGTATAATATCTGGAGTTATAATAAAAAATATTTTTCTATTTTATTTTAGTTATTATTTTATCATAGTGTAAATTGTATAGAATTTTTTCTTTGAAATTATTTGTTATCAAGTACTGATAGCTTATAAATTAAATCAAGCCCCTCCACTGTCAAAAGGGCACATGATCCGATTTAGCTTTGGAGTAAAAAGACGTCGCAAACTCGATCGTTAAACGAATTACAGAGAGACTCAGGCGTCTCAACGCTTTACGCAGGATTTACAGTGAACCCTCTGCCTTCAATTTTTATTAAGTTTCCAGCTGGCGAATTGCTATAATACTATTATAATACTTATCCATCTCTTTGTGACTAGACAATAAAGCTTCAGATGATTTTATAGTCTGGATTATATAATGATGTTTAAATTTACTGTTGAGTTATAGAAGGTAGTAGTCAGTAGATGAAAGTAGGTATTCATGTGTTAACATTCAAGCTGTTTGAACTAACATTGAAAGCATACAGATAAATTTAAAGGAATATATTACAACTATTATTAAATTATACTATATTATGAAATGGCATGTATATTTTAAAGATGTAGGATTGATGATTTAATATTTACCTAAAATGATTTAAATATGAAGACAGGGGTGATTAACATGAAAAACATCTCGGAAAAAATGGTTGAAAACATTTTATAACTATTCAATTTTTTAACCAGGTAATTTACATTTAAAACTTTTTATAATATTTTGGAAAAAGTAGTGAACTCTTAATTAATTTCTGATTGTTATTTAAGTATACAGCAAATTAAAATTTAATTCATTTAAGGATCATTTGCAAGTACTTTTTATTTATCATTGTTATATAAATTACTATTCTCAGTACAAATTATGGTAATGGTACTTCATTGTCTCATAATATATAGGTAAACAATAATATTTTTTAGGTACACGATGATAAATATATATCATATATATAGTTGAAAAATTACAATATATATATATTGTAATTTTTCAACTGGAATATTACTATCAACAATTAATTATAAAATAAAAATGTAATGCCATATATTATTCGTTAATATTCATTATACATTACAGTAATTTTATTTATAATTTTATTCATATCTATAATAATCTCTTAAAATGAATTATTATATTATAGATGAATAATTCCATGGCCAATTAAAATTATAATATATTCCATTTTCTACAATGATAATTATTAATATTAATATTTTTATTTTATACTTGTTTAAATTGCATTTGATATCTTATTTATTTAAATAATTAATCTCGTTTTACGTTTATATGTACGAAAATTTGATTTATGCTGGAATTACGTTAGGAATTCACAATTGAAATTTGTTAAGATGAATGAAGTTTTGTTTTCTGTCTTAGCTTACAATAACCTTGGAATGGGGAAGAAAAGTATATAAGTAATAGGTTGGGATGAAGAGGTAAGAGAAGTATAGTCTTATTAGATCTGTTTCGGACCATTTATCAAGTTCCTTCGTCATTCCCCTCGGTCCAATCTAGAGCACGCATAACACTATAGCCAAAACGTCGTCAGATCACTAGATAAAATTGTTCGACAAACAATATGGTATATATTTGTATTAAATATATATACACACATACATTTACGATTTAAATGAGAATAACGGGAAAAAGATAATATCTTAAAAGAGGCTATAGCCATAACCATAATAAAATACAAGGAAGAAAGAATAATAGAATGTCAAGAAAATTTTCATTATTAAGAATCCAATAAAACAATACTACAGCGAGAAGTAAAGAGGGGAAATTTAAAGAAGAAAAAGCTGTATGATATTGGCATAGAGCCACCCTGAATAATAATTTTCTAAAATAAACAAGCCAAACAAAAAGAAAAAGGATTATTTTTACCAATGACTGCATATAGCATAACGGATAATGACGTTTTGTTGGGCCATAGACAAAATGAACTTTTATTGTCGATTAAAAACTGATAAACCTATTGGTTTATTGAAGATTAAGTTGTATATTGTTGTATATTTATTGTAAGCATTTTATTTTTAAAGATAATTTAATTATTGATTTATTTTAGAAAATGATGTCTTACGCACCGAGAGAACTCATTTTATTTGTGTTTTGAAATTATTATCGATGCAAGTACAATATTTATTTTCTACGTTTTAATTGAATAAGGATATCATTTATTTAATTGTCTTTACTTTATGTTATGTGTTTTGAATGATTGATGCTTTATTTATTGAATTTTATAATCGGTTCTTCATTTTCATAGTTTGTGGTTATATTATAATCACGTTATGCATAAGCTTAACCAAGGGCATAGGTAAAGATTATTTACGAGGAGAGTTTGATATATTTAGATAATAGGTATTATATTATTATAACCCAGTACTCATAACTGATGTATTCAATGAGCCAAACTATGATCGAAATTATTGTGTTGTAAATTTGGTTTTAAAAGTTACTTTTAAAAATATTATTTTTCATTGTTTTTATGTACAAATGAAATTATCATTAACCTAACTGAAATATTTAAAAAATGACAATAATTTATTGAATAATTTTAAATTAAAAGTTCATGATTATATTATATTTTGATCGTATTCGGTTTATGTTGTTATAACACCAAATTCTTCAAATTAAACTTGAAAACTCTAAAACTATCCAACAAACTTTCATCTTTTTCGTAATAATTTTTTATTTTATGTTTTTTTTTTTTTTTCAAAAAAATGTCTGGGAAATTAAAAATTATATGAATGTATATTATTTATAAATAAACATATACAGTAGACGCCGCTTATAAGACTCACTTTGGGACCAGTGTAAAGTGAGTCTTATACCGAATGAATCTTATAGGCGAAGTGTGAAAAAAAATTTTGATTATTTATTAATTTTATTTTATTGCATACATTTTTCGCTTTTACAGGTATAATTAGTACATTTTATGTGTGCATGTATGTACATATTTATTATTTTCGAAAAAAAATTATAATTTTAGTTTGTTTTTTTATTTTGTTTCCAATTTTTGTTCCAATATTCCGGAAATATACTGCTCGTACTCATATTGTACATTGAAATTAGTACCACAGTGATGGACATATTTCCTTAACACGCCTGTTAACTGCATATGTAAATGTACACATGTGCGTATGTGGATTTACGTACTCGTAATTACGATAACTGTGCAGTCGCCAGATAATCACCAGGAGTGTATTTATTCCTCACTATAATAACGATAATCGTTGTGATAAATGTAAGCTTTTATCTGCGATGAAATTTGTTATACGTTATAAGGTATCAACAGAAACTTGAAATAACCAACACGAATATTATATAATTTTTCAATACCGATTTATTTCTAAATTATAACGAAAAAAATGTATTTTCTACCATTTATTTTACGAAATTTGAGTCTTATAACCGATTTTTCTTTTAACATATTTGGATACGTTCGGACCGTTCCAGACGATTTTGAGTCTAATAAGTGGCTGAACCTTATATCCGTGAGTCTTATAAAAGGCGTCTACTATATATATATGTGTGTGCGTGTATTTATATTTAATTTGTAGTTAATGCAGTAAATGAATCTTTATATGATCTTTAATTAGTTTTTCAAATTGTTTTGCAGAAATGTGCATAGAATATTTAAAAAATTAGCTTGTCAAACCTTAATGTAAAAAGTACCCTTTAAAATCTATTATGTGATAAATTATATCTTTTGATTCATTTACGATTACTTATAATAAGATATAGCTTTTTATTAACTAAGAAGTAATATTTTAAAAACTATGCATGGAATTAAAACTAATAAAAAAATTAGTTAAGGTTTGTTTTGAATAAGTTTATGATTTTTTTTTTTTTTTATTTCTTATTATTTATTAAATGCGCATAAGTTATTACGTAGATTGTATTATTCTCTATTGTGTGAACCATTATTAATACATCCATGTCAACAATAAATAATACAAAGGTTTTGAATTGGAGGGAGAATTCAGTGGTTTGTGTTATATTAAAATATATTTAAAGGGCATGTCGTCGAGGCCATTTTCTTTTCTTTAATACTACTAAAATAGGGTTGGTGAAGGGGATTTCATAATAAATTCATTCTACCACGTTATTTTTACGAAATTCAGTTTGGACGTAATTTGGAAATTCAGAACGAGGTTCAATGCCAGTTCTATATAAATTCCCAGGGGCCCCTCCACCAGATGAAAAATTTGTTTCTACAGGTCAAAAATTAAGAGTTTATCCAATGTTTATTCTTGCTGCGGAATTGTTCATTCGATTACCGCGTTAAGTACTATCGTTTTATTTTTGTTTTTACAATCCCCAACGGGTTTGGTTGTTCAGTTTTTTACCACAGTTATTAAACTTGGTTTGTTAATAAAATGTATAGATGTAGATTTATGGACGTTCATTCAAGTCACTGATAACATAATTTAATTTTTTGAATTATTTTTAACTTTTGCTCACACGCACTCAAACATTAGACCAATTAAAATTTCAAAAAAAAAATACATTATAATTTAAAATGCAGAGAATGATATAATATGTATAATAATTATTATTTTTTTCAGTCTTATGATATAATAATAACTGTTGGTTTATAATATGTGTATATGTTAACATAGCTCAAAATGTTAAGACAAGTTTATATCTATATTGTTTACAGAATAAATAATATTATATTATATGTTATGATAAATATATCAATGTTTTTTTTTTTTTTTTACTTGAGGTGTTAATAATACAATTTATTTCAATTAAATAATCCAAGATAATTTCTAAAATTTTACCTTTTTAATGCGGTCCTTAGTTACGAAAAGTAGTATTATAATTTCACAACCCAATGAACAAACAAAACCTTGAAAACTCAGATAGGACTTTGTTTACTGTATATAATTTAGTAATACATAAAATCTGTGTTTCTGTAATTTCTTGTCTAAAATGATTTTTACATCTACCTACAACAATTTTACCTATACATTTATGATTGGTTTAATTGCATAGAGATTTAGACTTGCACTAATATTATTTCTATTTTCGTTTATTTTAAAATTTTATTATAAAATATTAAATCATTTATAGTATTGATGTTTAGACGAATTTTTGTGACAATTTAGAAATGATTTATTATATTTATCAATCTAAACACGATCAAGAACTTACAGATTTAGGTTATTTTGTACCAATGTTAACATAGGTTGACATTTTTGATCGATTCCCTGATGAGCTCTTATAGCTTTGATACGTATGAAAAGGGATAGTCGATTTGTTGACTCAGGTGACAATATATTGTGCGTCCATTGACAGGGGTCGTGCTGTGATTTTTTCATCCCCAATTGCCATAGAAACTCTATTCTTCAATCGCATCTTCTGCGAAAAATACTCGATCTATATTTAATGAAGTACTATATCGGTTTGAAAAATAATTGCCTCATTAAAAGTGACATGTAGCGTAGCTAACGTGACCCAGTGATTAATATATGAAATCTCTAACGTAATTCCATTTAGAAATTATCTGCGTTATTTATCTAATAACTTTTGAGATTTGATTTCAAAATACACTATATTTCATTGGTTATTCATTGGTTAAAATATAAATATCAAAATATTAAGATATACTTATGCATGTAATTTTAATATATTACTGTAGTGTAATTGATTATATATATTTAATCCATGGTATCATAAATGTTAAATATAAAAAAATCAAAAATTTATATTTTTAATATTTTAACTGAGAAATTATATTAACAAAGTATATTAATAACTAGTACTATCAAAAAATAATTATACCGTTTTTAATATATTAAAAACACATTCAGTGTTTTTTGAAGCAGTTTAGTTTTTGTAATATAAGTGTTAATAAACAGTAATATATTTTTTTTTTGTCTTAATTGTTTTAAAATTGATAGAAGTACTATAATATAAAATAAATTAATTTAGGTATCTTTATATCAAATTACTTTAGTGAAGTTTTAATATTTAATTTGAATTAAAATTTGATGTGAAAAATATACGTCTGGTCATCAACATACGTTTGAATTATAGATTAAAAAGACAATAAGCAATACATTTATTTAATCTTGAATGGATAAAGGGAAAACGTGACTACCTATATGGAAAAATAATTATACTAGATATTCATGTTCAAATTATTTTATTTGAGAAGTTAGTCTAAACTTAGTAAAATGTTTTTTTTTTTTTAATGTTAATAAATCATTAAATGACATATAATTGTTTTGTAATAGACAGCTTTAACGTTAAAACTTTTTTTATTAGGTACAATTTATCACAGTTATACGACCTTACATTATTTTATGAAAAACCTGTTGAATAGATTAATTTATAAGAACTGTTTAGAGTAAAAATTAAATTAGTAGTTAATTAACACATTGACTATGTAACTTAAATTTGGTTTGTGATATCAATTATAGTAGATTTCTTAGTTACTTATTTAAAATATTAGTGTCATTAAAATGTTTAATACATAAATAATTTGACTCTAACATTATTTAAACAAAAGTGTTTTAATAACATAATTCCATAAATATTATTGTTTTATTCAGTAAGGCAAAGATCGTTAATATTAACTTTTTTTAAGATAATTTGAAAATGAATATTATCTACAGTACAATAATTTGTTTAATATTTTTTTAAATGGATTATTTTCAATTTTGTTGTTAGAAAAGTGATGTTGCTATCGCCTAATGCGTTACAAAACGTATCGCAATGGCCCAACGCAGACCTCTACTAACTTAATGTGGTTGGTCCCCTAGATCAGGTTGTTGAGATACTTTAGAGTACCGCGATAATATATAGGCTTATATTTTATAACTATATGTTTCAATGGGCATTAATAACAATACTTTTAAAGTAAAACATTAAAAGGAATTATTAGAGATATTTGAAGTTAATTTTGGACTCCGTGAAGATGATAAATTACCGGATAGATATAACCAATGAACTGTAGGTAAAGCTTTAGTCATTTTAACCAATGGAGATAGTAGCAAAATGAGAGCAACCACAAATAAAAGTGACCAAATACAATTGCGTACTACGGGAAGAAAAGTGTTCAGCAAAATATTTATTTCTGTTTATAATAAAGAAAATATTCGAAAGTTTCAAAGATGACACAATACCAATTAACTAAAAATCAGTAAAAAACCTATTATCTTGTTTTATGACAGTTGAAAAAATACTGAAATGGTCTGGTTATGTTTGTCGGTCAGAATATTAAAAAACAATCAAACATGTAATAAAAGGAGGAATTATCGTTAAAAGTTCCCCAAAATTACTACCGTCGAGAGATGGAAGGAATTTATGATAAATGATTTAGAGAATATCCGGGAAAATGCGCAAATAGTATAAGATTGAGATACTGGTGGTGGCGAGACTTTAAACTTTTGGAAAGAAGCTGTTAAAATTAAGAAGAATATAATGTTTTTAATTAAATGTATATGTACGTAAATAAATTTATTTCAAAAGACTTACTCATGCACAAAATGTCGGTATAGTTTTTGGCAAATCACAAAAAGCTCATACAGTATCGATTATTATAATTATCCAACAACTTTTAATTGTTCTAGTGTGGATCGCCTAAAATAGTACGATTATTAATCAGTTATGGTTTCCGGTCAATTAACGTTGGTCAGCCGTTCTAAATAGTTTATTTTTTGGTACTGTAGACTTTTCTTGAATTGTGTTTAGGTTGTGAAAATCGGTTTGAAATCAGTCATAAAACTTGCTCTTAATTAATGTACAAAATATTAAAATATTTTAACATATTACGTAAATGTAACGCTCATGATAACACGTGTTATCAAAAGATAAGTTAACTAAAAGACAGATTATATTTTTAAAGAATAAGTATGAATTGTAAAATGATTAGAAGTACGAGTATATCGGTGTCCCGACAATTGAGTGCAGAAAATTAAGCATGAGACACTTGAACAAAGACCATTAAGCGTCTGTAAATCGAGTAACATTGATAATTGAGCTCCTGATTATTGAGCAATACGATGAAACGTGGTCATGTATTTTTATATAATAATGAAGATGAGAAGGAAAGTGAAAAAGAAAATAATTATCAAATTAAATAAAGTATCTAAAATAATATATAAATAATGTATAAAGCAAAGAAATCGAAAAAAAAATCAATATTTAGTATTGCAAATAAAAAATTGTTCGAAATATTTAATGTATTATTTATGCATTTTACCTTACTTTCATTAACCAATAGAGTCGTTCAAAATATTTCATATAAAAATTATTATTCCTAATTCTCATTTTTAATAATCAATTCTGGTAAAACAATGATTTCTCTGACATTGATACTTTAACCGATATTACGAGTATGTTAAATTTTGAAACTATAACTTGAAATAGCAAACGAATAAATATTTTTATTTGTTATAAGTAATTATTTATATAATTGATTGTATATTATCACTGATACCATGTGTATATATATATATATATATATATATATATATATATTATTTTAAACAAATACGAGTGGGTGCTCTTATTATATACAATATGTATAATATAAAGATATAGATTTATACTTAATAAACATTGAACTTCGATTATTTCAAAAAAGTTTAATTGTCTTATTAGTTTTATAAAACAACAGTAATTAATAACACAATTAACTTATCCTTAAAATAAGAAATAAATGTTTTCTTTAATAAAATAATGGAGTAATTTATTGACAGGTGTAGATTGTTTACGATATGGAGAAGCTACAGTTGATACTCTATGATTTACTTTTAACTTTCATATCATGTAGCTACTTAAGTCTCTCGTCAAATAATATTCTTAAAACGAAACTAAATTAAACATTATTTATTAGTTTTTCATCAATAGTTCTTTAAATAATATATTACTTATTATTATCGTGAATGGCTTATTACTCAGACGAAACGATGTAATATAACTGATTCCTATTAAAAAAATATAAAACAAATAATTGCATTTTCATATCGACATTTCAATAATACATATTATACTCAATTCCAAAGTATTTTATTTATTTGTATTTTCTATGGCTTTGTTCATTCAAAAACTAAAAATATATCTTTTATACTTAATCAATCCCACGCATTTTATTTTAATCTGCTTTTGGTAATTGAATCATTTGAAATAAAATCAAATAATGCGCAAGTAGTTAGTTTATTCATCTTTTGTGGACAATGTATTTTAAGCTTGCTTTTGCTTTTTCGTCTGCCAAAGGTATTACCAAAATTTATTATAACGAATGAAATTGTGAAAATATTGAAATGAAATAATTTACATTTTAAACTAATTAGTACTTAAAACTTACCTTTAATAATCAGAAAATATAAACATTATTAATTTAAACACTTTGTGCAGTGATTTGAATGTAAATGTCTAATTAACATCGATTATTCTCAACTAAATCAATCAGTGAGATGTATATTTATTAAGTATTTAATTTAATACCTTAATTAATACTATTAATAAGAGTGGATTTAAATTCGTATGTTATTTTATATATAATTAATAATTAGGAAATTAAATATCCAACAATCTCGATGAAATATTAAATTTCAGGTATGAAAATGCAACTGGATATGTATACTTTATAGTTATACTATTAATGACTCAAACCAAATAAATTCTTTAAGGTAATTTAAAAAAATTAAAAAAAATAATTATTATTACAAAAGTTATTTTAAAATTTTTCCAACTATAAGTACAGTATTACCGTGGGTTTTCTGACTTTAAATGTCCAATATGCGTATACATTTTTTCTCGATTGGACATGACTTTGGTTGACAGAGACCCCTAGGTCAAAAATCAGTCCAAAGGACCATTGTAATTGCGTTTTGTGTGAAACAGGGCAAATACTCGCGGCTCGATCAATAAACCGTGAACAAAGCTTTGTACTCTCCCTAACTGAACGATATAAAAGCAAATTGGTCGATTCGGGGTAGTGTGCAGTGCTATGTAAGTATTGGAAGGGGGAGAAAAGAATGGGGCAATTGCCCTGGGCTTTAAATTTTTGGTGATGGTAAAACTTTAGTGGTAATATTTTTTAATAGTACTTTTCTGTATTTTATAAAATTGTGAAAGAACAGGATTTTTTAATAAAAATAATACTTACATCTTTTTATAAATTTTACTAAAAAAAAAAAAAACATATGATATTATACTGATGATAAATAATAAAGAATAAGTATTATAAATGTTTATAACTACAGTTGATAGAAATAAATGAATTTCCTTTTGGGTGAATATTTCACATATTTTTCATACCATTGTATCTTTTTTACGAATAATCGTTAGCTTAGATGGTCTTTATTCGTATTTTTCCCCTAAAAAGCTTATTTTATATTGAAGTCATCTCGAAGAATAATAACAATTTTATGTAATGTACAGATTTGTTTTGATAACGTAGAAAATAATAATTGTGTCATTATAAATATTTGTAATTTTGAATGACAAGAGTATTTAGTATACCCGTATATGTATGTAGCTATATTTAGTACCATAAAATCAATCTCCTGTTACCAAATAGATTATCAGATGGCCAAAGTAATGTGTTATTCTAAACATCAATCAAAAAATCTTAAACATCTAGCGTACAATGTGAGAACTGTTTTACAAAAACATGTTTTGTATTCATAATAAAATTTACTTTTCGAATGCAAAAGGAAATGATTAAATTCGTGATTTATACTATAATTGTTGACACTTAAGTTTTTATAGTAATAGGATAGGATTATTTTCGAATACATTTAAAATAGAGAAACGGATAGATATTTAAAAAAACTATTTTTTATTTTATGCAAATTTTCACAAAATAATGTAAGCTACGTCAACAGTGTGACATTTTAAAACAATTTTTTATAGATTTATAACTACATAACTTCCATATAGATAATTCATTTTATAAAATGATAGATTTAGAATAATTTCTAGTTTTCAGATTTTTATTAAACGAAAAATAATTGTTAGTTTAATAAAAAATTTTAATTAATTTAATTTTTAATTATTAAAAGAGTTTTAAATCATATTCTGATTTTATATTTCAACTTTATATTAACTGATATATACCATCTGTTAAAAAAATAAAAATACAAATAAATATATCATCTGATTTCATTCATATAAATAATTGGTTGAGGTCCATTCAGTATTTTTAATTTTGAATTTTAACCCAAGTGGCATTATTATTAACTCAAATGTATATCGTACGTTAAAACCATGTCTCATCGTGAGTCTTCCCTGCCATAGGGCAATGAAGATTTTTAACAATAGAGAAAAACGTTAGTTATATTCTATGTATAAAAATCTGAAAAATAAAATATATATATATATATTATTTTATCACCAAAATAAATTATGACAGTGTATAAGCAGTATTATGGAAGCACCAACCTCCAGAAATGCCAGTTTTTAAAAAAAAAAAAAAACAAAGTATTTATAATTTTTAATTTTAAACTGACTTTCATAATTATTTTTTTTCCTCTTTTTATTTTCTTAAGAGTGCGATAATGTACAAAAATATTATCTAGTATTTTTTATTGGAAAAATTAACCAACATTTTTTTGAAAGTTATTTTATTTATCAATGGGAACTCCGCCACCAATCTACTGATCGACTCAGATGGATCCCGAAGGTATTTATTTCCCCTTAGCTTAAATGATACGCATGCGGTATTTATCCCTAAATAATTGACCATTTCTGATAGTGGTGCAAACGATCAGTGGGTATAATATAATGTTATAATATTTCAAATTTGGAGAAACTAAAGTGGGAACTTTTAAAAGAAACTATTTAATTTAATTTAATTTTTTTATTTCATAAAAGAAATAGGAATTGAATTATGGTGACAGGTGGTTCAATGTTGTTTGAAAAATTCTTATAAAAGTCATAAGAAGAAGAAGATATTTCAAAATTGAATACAAAATGCATTTTAAGGAGGTGAAGCATCTGTATAATGCTATCGAATTATAAAATTTGATTCAAATATACAGTAGTTTAAATTGATTTTGAATTCGTAATTTTAACATTTTATACATAATTTTATATACATTTAATATAATAATTATGTACGGCATTATAAGAGGTATATGATTAATAAAAGTTTTATTAATAACTTAAGTTTTTAATTAAAAATGTTTTTATAGTGTTTTTATTATTAGCTACACATTGTTTGATCTGATTTTTAGTTTTGATGTACAAAGTCGTTGATATTTATTTTAATATCCAAAATTGTGATACGTTGAATTTCAATTTTTAATCAAGATACTTTTTGGTCACGACAAGGTGTACAATTCAATCACGTTTAATCATTATTTTGTACGTACAACTAAACAGATTGATCGTTTGAAAATAGGTCTAGTCCTAAAAAAATAAAGGGACATGAAAGTTTTAGTTTTCCCGGAGTCTCGCAAAGCTGAGTGGGGCCTTGATAAGCCTTGGTGATGTGACGTGCTATGTCCAAACCATGTTAGCAATGTTATCGAGTCTTCTTAAATCGTTTGCTGAAAAATATCGTTCGATCCTTTGATATTACTATTGATTATTTGAAAACAGATGTACCGGTCGATCATTGGACACTAGTTTACGTTACACGTACAATGCTCTAAGGGTTCTAAGGGTTTCCAGAACCGGGTTTTCGATTCGGTTCCAGTGACAGACCGTTTCCATAAGAACGTAGATGAGTTTTTCGGAGATTGTTAGTTTTATTATTATTTTTTTTTTTTTTTAAATAAAATATTTGCAAAGCGCACAATACTCGTGGTCGTGCCGCAGCCACGTTACGCCGTGCAACACGAAAACATTGCGCCGCAACACGAATATCTCATAAAAAACGCCGATGATCACACGCTCGAGTCGTTGTGAAAACATTCGCGCTCCCGTCGTCATCACCGTAGTTTCGAATACGTGTGCGGCTCATTAAACCGTATTTTTATCATTACTACCGTTGCTGCCGCTGCTATTATTATTATTATTATTATTATTTTCGCCAGACGGGTGGGCTCGAATACATGTGCAGAGGCTACGCACGGTACACGTGAATACGTGCGTTTACATAATATTAGCTGGGCTCGTGGTGTGCGTATGTGTACACATTATAGGTTTGTATACACATATATACGCGCGTGTGTGTGTACAAATACCGAGTACTCGCATACAATAGGGGCTCGGATTACATCGTTTAGCATGCCCCCTTTTATGTTAGAATTTTTTAATTGAAAGAGCATTGACGACTGCTTCCTCCCTCACCCACCCTCTCAGTCGTCTCTCTTCCCTTTCCATCCTCCTCCGTCAATCCATCTGCATAACTCTTCTCTTCACCCTCGGTCCACCGATCTGCGCCCCTCACGTAACGTCATATTATTACTCACACGCGCCCGCACGCGCACGCACGCAACCACGTTTTCCAAAGCTGGTCCCTCCCCCGTCACCGCCGCGGCCGTGGTGTCGCGCCCGTCCACGCACGGTCCTCCTCGCGAAACACGACTGGCGCGCGCCGCCGTGTGCCGGCAACAGCCGTCAGCGTCGCGCGCGCACTCGTGGAAGGATCGGTACACCCACACGACGTGGACGACGTTAGTATCGTTTCGGTATCGCGACCGCGCGCAACCCCGACGGCCACGGACCGCACGCGCCGACCACGGTATCGCGACGACACCCTCGTGCCACCGCGCGGATACCCGCGTACTCGCTCGCCGCTCCGACTCGTATCTCGCACCGTACGCGAGGCCCACGTGGAATCCGGCGCGCGATGCCCGTCCCGTTCGTTCGGTAACGTGTCGTCGTGCGCGCACTTCTTACCGACCCAACCCTCCGCCCGTGCCACACATCAAAAGCTGTTCGTCTTGCCCGCGCACCCGACACATCCGTATTTATGACGTTTTCGTCGACCGTTCGACGAGCACTGCGGGTCTGCACCGACGGTAGTATCGGTAATATCGTTTTCGCGCGCAAACGTTGGTGAAAAAAATTTCAAAAATTTCCAAAAAATAGAAAAAAAAAAAAAAACCCGTTCGAAACGTTTCCGTCATCCGTTTCCTCGTGCGTACGTGCCGCGCTTTCGCGATGGATTCGAGTAGACCGCCGATCCGGTAACCCGTCGCATACCGGAAATCCACGTTTTCCGTGTAAGTGTAGTTTTGATAAGACCCGTGCACAATCACACTTACGATAAAACCGTACGAACACAACAATGTCGCGCGCACGTGAACACACGTACGCTCATCATCGCACGTCGTATTGTCGTATCGTTTGTTTACACTGTTCAGGTTTGGACGCTACTAGTTGGTTTCCCGTAAGCTAAGCCAAGTGATAAGAGCTTGGCTCTACGGAGCCAAGCGACGCGTCGTCCGACGATATTTTTTTGGTGCCTAGCTTAGATGCGTAGTACAATACGACTGTAAATATCATTTTTTTCGACGATCACGACAATTTACCTAAACGTGTAGGCGTGCGTGCTTTTCACTTACGACCAAATGTGAATAGAAACTATTTTTCATTACCATTTAGTACACACACACACACACACACACCGATATAAACGTGTTCTATGTATTCACATAAATTCTTCAAAATAAACACGCAATCGAATTAATGTAGATTATGACCGACAATTTCATAATTGTTGATTTAATAAATAACAGGTGTATCTCGTTTTATGTTTAAATATTAGTTTAGTACAAAATAAACGTTAGACGCTTAGTATAGTTTTATCAAATTTGTCAACTATTTTTTCGATGTCAAACGTATTTTGACTAGAAATATACATCTGTTGATCGATGTGTAAAGAATAACTGAAATGTACAACTTATGTACAAATCGTTGCTATGAGAATTGTTAGTTTAGGGAATTTCAGTTCTCAACAAAGAGATTTTCTAATGGAGGTACCTAGTATGCGTTAAATAATATGTGGCTAATAGACTAAAGTTTATTGACGGCTTGTTATATAATTTAAAATGAATTCAACTAATTGTGTACATAATAAGCTAATCTGCATAAGCAAATCGTTAATATCACGTAATAGAGCAAAACAAAATATTTAATTGATTTATGTTCACCCCACTCAGTTTTTTTTTTTAAATTCATTTTGTTATTCGATGTATTATAATATAATATAATTCAGCCATTTTTGTGTGAAGAATAAATTATGTGCGAAGTAAAATTACGTTAAAGTAAAAGGAAAATTATTTAAAAAAATATGTTACAGTAAACGTGACTTTGTTCATCTAACTAACGTTTATTTAACTACTCTCCATTCATCTCAATTTATTTCAAAATTTGTAATATTTTGTATATTATATAAAGCTGACAAAAAATATATTAAAAAAGTTTTTGTAATAAAAGCAAAACAAGACGGAAACGAATATTTGTGGTGGAAGTAGTGGAACTTTAAATCTAATTTAAAACTAAAATAACGCTCTAGACCCATAAACAGTAATTTAAATTAAATTTGTATTCGGACTTTAGAGGACTGCGTTGAATTGACACAATGATAATCATTTTAGTCAAGTTTTATTATTTTAATGTAAAAACATTATTAAATAACCTAATTTCAAATGATGTTTTCAATGTGATCTGTTTAAATTTTTTTATATTATATCACAAAGAATAAATGTTGTATGATTTTCCATTTGAATAAAATGCTCTGTGAAAAATGAAATTATCCAAATAAATATTATTACATTAAGATACTTGAACAAAAAACAGACATTTTGAGTGCTGCAATACAAATTAATTATGCTTTGTTATGATTGTTTAAAATAATAATAATGCTATCAAGAACCAAAAGTATTCAATTATATTTTCGTCGAGACAAGAGTTTTTATGAATAGTAAGATCATTATTACTTCATATAGAATTAATGAGTCAGTTGATTTGAATAGTTTATATTCTTTTAATTTCAAGTGTTGGACGTGTTTGCTTAAAATGATTTCAAACAACTCTAAGTTTATGATAAATTTGACGAATCAAATTTAGATCTTTGTATTTTAAAATATCAAGTAGGAAATACGAAAATCCGTTAAAATGTTTTGGTAGAAAAGGAAATAAAAATATAAAACAGTTCATGATTTTCAAGTACTAATTATTTAATAAAATTAATTCTTTTTGAATTCCAGAAAAAATTTAAAAAAACATTATTTATATAATTTTTATGTTGTCAATTTTACACAACGAATCAGTTTTATTTTAAGAATACCCTATTTACTATAAAGCACGCGTAAAATATTGTTAAAGTACTTGAAAAAAAATGTATTATTTTAAATATGTATTTTTTTTTTTATTAGAAGTAAGGCTTCAACATCTCTGGTCATTAGCCTAAAATGTATTGTTTATATGAAAAATTAGTAATTTACATTCTTCCAATTAAATTTTATTTTTATTTTGCTGTTTATTTTAGGTATTAAGTTAAATGAGGAATGCATTTTGCTTTCATTTTCATATAATTTATTCTATATTAATTTACTATTTTATTTAGATTTTAGTGTCTAATTAAATTGATTTTATTTTATATCAATATAATATAAATTATTGTTATGGTTATTTATGCATTCATAGTTTATATTTAATTTTTTAAATCGGAGCCTTAAGTAATCATCTGATTATATTGATATTTATAAATAAATAATTAATTAAAAAAATATTATATTAAGTAATTACATACAATTAAATATAATTTCACTACCTGTAGTTTATTAAATAAAAATGATGAGAACTTATGTTTAAATACAGAACCATTTTGAAACATCAATAATTATCCTACAAAATTTTAATACAGGTTACTTCTCTATACAAGAATTGATTTATTATTTAATTTATTACAACTATAATTAATAAATATAATGTTAAATAATAAATTACATATTTAGTAATTATTCACTCATTTATTTTTTAAATACTTAAAAGAACTACATTAATATTTAATCAACGATATGCGATATTTACGATTCATATATACAAATAATTATAAGTATATCCTGTATTTCAAATACAATTTTAAATTATTTATGTATTGTGTGATGTACCTACTCAAACACATAATAAATTAACATAATGTTAACCACTAAAACAATCATTAATCATTTACAGAATTTTCTATATGTGTTATTTGATTATTAGTATAAAATTATTTTTAAATAATTTAGTAATAAAATAAAACACAAATTAGATAATAGTTAATAATCGTAAATGTATTTTGTTACCAAGTAAATGTAATTTGTTAAGTTTTAGAAGAGTTATATATACATAATGAAATAAATAAAAGTAATTTTAATAATATTTTAAATGAACACATTTATTTTAAATATATCTTAATATGTTATAGGTAATAATAAATAATATCCAAAGTGTTTACATTTCTTAAAATATCTAAGTCTTATAAGAATTCATTATAAATTATCTCAATGTAAAACGACAAATTTTCTCAATGTATTCCTTTCTTTATAATTTTCATATTCAGTTATGATTTTATTAACTTAGTATATAATAACCAGAGGATAAATTTTTAATTTGAAACTGTTCATACTTTACAAATATACTCGAAATAATTATCCAGGTTAAGCGTTTATTTATTAATTTCTATTTATAAATTATGTATTTATATATTTATTGATTTAATTTTAATATTTTTTTTTCGCAAAAATTTGTATTTGTAATGTTTACATTTCTACAAATACTTGAATAACAATTTTTTATGTACACTTAATTAATTCTTATATGATAATTATCAATAAATTATAATTCTACAAAAAAATATTATTATTATATTTTGTGATTTAATTTACAAAAACCATTTGAATATTATGATTATTGATATAACAAAAAAATATTTTCAACTATTTGTTTGAAACACTCGATTGATAAGGACCTGTATCTTTAATATCTGTACAACGCTTATTTTATTGAGGTTATTATCAAAAATTGATTGTATAGTTTAAAATAATTAACAAAAACTTATATTGATAAATTTATAGATTTTTTGATAAGTTTTTACTTAAATTGTTTATTAGAATTTAATGTTATATTGATGATATTTTTATTTATAAAATATATTAATAATTTATAGTTATGGTCATTATTATCAACAGCATAGCTGATTTAGAAGCAAAATAAGATGTTCATAGATAAATCCGGTTTCTTAATAATTGTGTGTTTATGAGATTCGTTTAATGTTTTAAACTCGATCACAAGGGTATGTACGCTAGTGATTTGAACATTCAATTGAAATCGGTCAAACTTTATATAATAGCGCTTAGACATACTTAGAAGATGTTTGCATAATTTTGACATCAGCATGAATCACGTATTAAAGTATCGATTTGTACACACCGTGAGTCCTCGGAGGCTAGCCATAAAGATTATTTTGAAATTGGAGTTTATATACGGAGAACTGTTGGGTGTACTGTATGATGGTTTTGTTTTATTTATATTTTTTCGTAATATTATTATAAGCGAATCGTCTGAGAAGTTGTTTGCATTGGGGTGGTCTATGCTACCCTCTTTTTCATGCCCTCCGGCCGTTGTATGGTCCTGTACAGCGTGTTTGACCCCTCCTCCATTTAACGAATTATAGTTATCATTTCACGGAGCCATTTATCGCAAAAGAGTCTGCAGCGACGGGATAAAATTGCGCAACGGAGAAAGATATATACGTATAAAGGTATATTATAAGAAACGAATGGTCGAAGGTCGGTCCCGCAGTCGTGGCCGAGGTAGAAAGAGAGGCAGGTTCTTGCCCGAGATCACATCCTTCTCCACACACATATACACACCTCTTTAAATAATATACGCTTGCGTTCATTTCGACGGCGGTGGCGGTGTGGATTCGTGGAGCGCGTTGCCATTTAAAATCGCGTTATCTGCACGCCGCACGGCTACGTAATAGACATCAGCCCGCCGGCGTACATTGTATATTATACGCCGTATACATGTACCCGGTAGTCAGCCGGAGGTTTGTCGTTTAAGCCGTTTTATTATTGTTGCATACTTCTGCGCTACAGCCGCATTTCGTGCAGCCCTTCGTACAGCCCTCCGCCGCCGTCGTCTGTCCCTCGCGTACGTTCCGTCCCATTACCACTCCTAGAAACGCGGTGTGCGTCACGACGCATAATTATCGTTCGCCGCGACGGTCTTCGCGAAACGAGATTTCTTGACGTGGTCGCGCGCGATCAAAGTTGATTACTGTTCACTGTTCACCGCGAATTAAGATACCTTAATTCGTGGTGTACACCGATGTCACGACCACCATATCGGTTGATAACGTCGCACGATTATCTCGTGTAACGCGTTCTCGTGAGAACTTAACGCGTCCCGACGTATGCGTGTGCAGCGACGGATCTAGGATTTTGTTTTAGGGGGTGGGGAGGGGAGGTTTTAAGTTTTTTGAAAAATTATAAAATACATACATTAAAGGAAAAACCGCATCTAATACGATGACAAACGTGACATAAATGTACATTATAGGTAAGTTTGTTTGACACGGTTGATGTCATTATATCAATCACTCGGTATGTTATGTACATCATATTGGCGTTAAGATACTCTAGGAATTATACGGATTCGATGCCAAAATAATTTTATTAGATTTTGATATTTATAGTTTTTACGTTGTGGCTATAACAAAACTAACCTAAGTCATAGGGGGAGTAATGCCCCTCTGCACTCATCAAATCCGTCAATGTGTGTATGTGTGTATGTGTTATCTAATATAATATAACCGGTGAGTATGTGTTTACGCATCTTCGGAGCTGTTCTGACGATTTTTACGGGTTAGGATGCAAGATGACGTGATGCGCGATATTCGAAAGAGTGGAGACGGTGCTTTGGAAAAATAAAATGCATATATTATCTGACACCTGTAACCGTAAGGATTTGCAAAACAACGTTTGACACAATAGCGTGAAATGATCAAAATTAGTTTTCATACTAATATCGTACGGTTTTATTTTCATATAATTTACTAACGCATAGTTTTTATCGTCTAAATCGTTTTATGGATAAAACGCGTTTAAACAAAACCCGTTATCTTATTACTCCGTGGAATGAAAAATTTGACATGACACGTGTATGTAAAATCGTTTGTATATACCTTTGCTATGTTTTGCAGTCCATGTGTACCTGGATGGGTTTTAACGAAATCTTGTATTATGGATAGCTCTGTATACACTGCAGTGCTTCTGACCGTCCTTGTCGGTTTCAAATAATATTAATATAATAATATCGCACACGGTGAAAACAACGTCGAGGTGGAGATAGTCGTATCTAGCTTAACCTGTTATATCATAAATATAACACATGAAAACAATAGTGATTCTGAAATACAAACATCGAAATTAATTTTGTTAAAAAAGCGTTTTTATTATTATCACCATTGCGTTGCCGTCGGCTGTCTTTTATTTTATTTTATATATGTAGCTATTCGTACATACTATAGACGTACATACAAACAACGACTTGTAAAATATCATAATACTTTAAAAACGAATGTACATTTATGTAATTTATATTATTTTTACCACTCCTTCGATTGGCGTATATTTTTTAATAACCATGCCTACAAAGTTTAGTTTAGAATTGGTATTATCGTTTAATGATTTAATTGGGTATTTTTAGAAAATTTAAGTATCAGTTACAAATCAGATCAATTCTAGATTATTATTTCAAAATCATATTAAGATCTTTTCCAGGGGTAGTATTAAAAATACTTTATACATGTTATTTTATTCGATTTAATTTTTTAATTTGAAATTAAACATATTTGTTTCTTTTAAAAGCTTCCGTTTTCTTTAAAAGTTATAAAACAATTTGAATACTGAAATGACACAAAATTGTTCATTTTTCATAAGTTCAAAATAAAATTTAAAAACTAAATAAAACAATAAAATGTAACATATTAGCTCAATGCTGAGGGTTGGTTAAAGATCATATTAAGATTTCGATAGTTTAACATTATATTCTTCTACATTGATTTACAATCACTTTCTATATTATACTCAAAATCTGTACTCATCTTATCCGTTATTAATTTATTATGACTTTTATGAATTTATCTTAAATATCAGTAATATTTTGAAACATGTACAGATGCTTGATGATTATTTGTTAAATCTGTCTTTGATATTGAATAAGTTAAAAGAGTAACTAGAAACCAACTCCTATCTAGAAATAGCCGTTGGAAAACGTTTCAAAGGAACAAAAGGTTTCGTCGAAATCTGATATAAACCCTGTCTGCCCGTTTCATTATAATAACGTTATTTGAGAAGATTGCCAACGTCTTTGGTCATTTTTTATGTAAATTAAGTAATTAGTAAAGAAACGGTAAAAAAAATAAGGATGCGCATCGTTCTACATAATCCGTACCAGATGTCTGTTATCCTTCTTTTTCTCTTTATTTACATTTTTACAGTGCAATATAGACGGTTTTTTTACGTTTATAACTAATAAAATTAGGCAAAACGATTCATTTTAGTAGTTTATTAAAGTTATTTTTCATTGAAGTTTGGTTACTTGTCACTGAAAATTTATTTTTTATCTGCTGTGTTAAAATAGTAAAAATGCAGTTATTTCGTTAATACGCATTATGTTTATGTTTATTTGTAATAAGTTAATTATATAAAAATATGAAGTATGTATAAAAATAACTTGTTTCTGATATATACGAAATTATATATTATATATTTATGAATAATTAGATGTAATGAATTATAAAATGATTACAAGTATAAAAATACTATATATTAATATATTTATATTAAAAACGGTTATGCTTTTAAATTTGTATCATAAATATAATTTTTTTTAAGTATACATTTAAATCTAATGTTTTTGTCTTTTTAAGAGATTGTTACAAAAATGAAAGATCTTTAAAACATTCCTATCAATCAATTCTATTTTTTTTAAAAAAGTTGTATTAACAATTTTGTATTTTATTTCAGGTCCTCGTTTGGAAATCCTTAATCCAGTTTTAGTCATGGATGCTGGTAGTTCGAGCTTGCGTGGCTTTGGCGTTTCTCGTCAACTATAATACGTTAAAAGCTGGTTTCGTGTATGATGACAGGTAATTATTTCCATAGCAAATATAACTTAGATATTAATATTTTAGACTGCTAAGATAATTGGTTTTGCAACGATGTAGTGTTTGTTGTTGCTAAAAGATATTTTCGGATCATAAAATATTTCTAAAAGTTGTAAAAAGTCTATTTTATAGACTAGAAATGCATTGAATATTTTGGATTTTACCTAGGGATAAGATAAACTTGATGAATTATGAAAATATTAATAGTGCATAATTTGATAATCCTATTACTACCTCCCACTTGTTAAGTAAGAATATTATTAGTCTAAATTAATTTCAGATTTATTTAATATTATTAAAGTTGTTTTACTTAAAGGTTGTTTTTATTTTCGTTTGGTTTATTAAACTTTTGAGAAGGAATTACGTATTTTATTTATAGTTCAATTTCGCGAATACAGTTATACTTTAACGTACAAAATGATTTTTTAGAACTATTTCGTAGACTTCTAACGAATTAAATATAAAATATAATTTATTTAACAATAAAAAAATTCAATTTTAAACTTTGAGATGAATTGATTTATCATATAGGTATACAAAATCTAAAACGAAATTAATGTGAATAGCTTATTTTTCGTAATTTTTTTCTTTAACGATAAACTTCATATTATTTTAGTTTTGTAAATTCGTGCAATTGTTGTTTTTCTGATGGAGTATTTATTTATGTTATCTTTTACCTTTCATAAAGTTCAAATTGATGAAAATACTATATATCAATATATAATAAACATTGTACATGAAAATATTTATACCGTAAAAACATTTAGTCCCTTGGTTATGAAATACAATAATATATTAAATGTTACCCCCGCAGCAGTATAGATTGACAGTGAAAACAATTTCGGTTCGTTCCAGTGCAGCTGTCGTTGACGATTTCTGTCGAAAGGGACTGTTGTTATGCGAAATTATATCACTATAGTGTTTCATTTAGAATATAACTTTCAGTTTTATTAGACAGTCAAAGACGAGAATAACAAGTTCAGTGAACAAGGATCTTAATACCATATAGGATAGGATTTTTACAACGCATGTTTATGTTCAGTATTTTTGAATGGTCAGGAAAATTCATTTTCGACATTACATAGGCTAACCACATGTTTTGATTTGAACGAGTAGAAAGTTTGAAATGTATATAACTATCTGCACAAATTGACTGCGTTTTCTTAAATTGTTAATTTTAACAGTGAAATCATTAAACATTTCTAAAAAATGATTTATGAAATTTACTTTGATGACATTGTCGAAGACGTACACTTTGTGGTCCACAGGGGAATAAGTTATATTTTAATTAGACACTGAAAATATGGGAATAATAATTAATTCATTAGTTTCTAAACGTAAATTAAATTAAGTTTATTCACATTAATGCAATCTTAGTATAATTTGTTATAGTTAACAGTTTGATTCATAAAATAAATTATATCTTTACCATAATAAACATATATGTCTGTAATAGTACTTGAAATTCACGCATCAAAAACATGATTTTATTCTGAAAAGTAAAATTGTTTTTACAGTATAAGTATATTTAATTAATCTTTATAAGGAAGAAAACTTCATATGAAATACACTAATAACCAATTTATATTTAAAAAATGTTAATTTAATTGATATATTTTGTAATGTCAACTTTTTATTACATATACGAATATTAGTATGTACACATTGTACAAAGTTCATGTTTCGTCATCTGTATTAATGTATTTTTACCGTTGGAAATGATTTGGAGGTAAGCATATGGTAGTGTTTACTGTATACAGTCGAATACAAAGCAGAAATGTTATACCGATGCTAATAATCATGACACAACGACTAAAGGAGAATGAAAAAAATAATGTAAATCTTTGGAAGATTTCAATTTTAACGAGCTATATCCTTTCAGTTGATGTCATCCAATGTAAAAATAAAAAAAGAGTATAAGTAAAATAGAGAGGATAAGTAAAAAATATTATTTCCACGCGATGGTCAAACCCATAATGAGTTCTCTAACAATAACGTACTTCAGAAAATTCCAACGAGTAAATTCAGAAGTGTACGTTTCATATTATAATTGATTTCACTCAGAACGTTAATAAACGTAATAATAGTCTTACAATCTTTGTGAACATACTGTTAAAATAATTTTGTATTTATATTTTATGCAAAAAAAAATAATTTATATTATGGACGTAGAATAATTGTAATTTCTATTGCGTTGTTCTATAATATTTCGGAAAAAAATGATAAATTTGTTATTAATAAAAATACCAACTAAACATATATAAAATTATAAAATAATCTATAAATGATATCGTATTTTAAAACATTCTGCATGCAATAATATCATTCATTTATAAAATTAACTCAACGCTATTATGCGTTCAAATAAATTTGATAAAATAATTATAATCTCATATTCTTATGAATGCATTCTTATATTTAATATTCTTATATTAATATAATCTTAATATATTCTTATATTAATTATTTGTCTCGTTTTTAATTTTAATTAATAATATTTCAAAAATTATTGCGACTGGCTTTAACATAATATAGAGTATAAGGATAAGTAATGTTTTTAGAATTATTTCTCTGTAAAGTTTATATTTGTTTAATATTTGAATAGAAAGTCAGCAGATTCAATCCGCATATTACATTTGTTTGTTTTGCTGCTCATGTTAGAAACTATTATTCAATTAAACTTTTCACATACTCCATACTTTTACGAAAATATGCAAATTAATTTTTTTTTTTTTAATGGCACTGTTGTTGCATAATGAATAATATATTTACTTATGTAGTTTAAAATTAGTATTTTTAATTAAAAATTTATTTCGGCTAGTAATATATAATACTTGTATAATTCATTAATTTATTTATAGCATAAACAAATATATATGTATTATAATAGTTAAGTTTAATTAATTTTTATTTCAAACTTTGAACCACATCTTTGATTAATATACTATGTATTAAATGAATCGTGTCTTTGTAATGTATATTATTAAAAACAAATAATGTGTTTATTTTTTACTTAATAAAATGTAGAGTGTTTAATACATTAGCTCTTACTCATAAAATGTCAAGTTGAATTAATTTATAAATTATATTACGATAAATAAATCCGACCGGATCTAACAGAAAGCTTCTATTCGAGGAAATTCAAATAAAAGACAGATTACGATTAATAACACCGATATTATACTACATATCGAGTTTCAAATTAAAACAACAGTTTCGATTTCCGAATGGTTGATTGATTAATTTATTACAATATTGTAACTACATTTGACTGTCATCCAATACACTATTTACCGGAGATGTATTAAGATATCGTACTTCAACTTATCTACAATGCTGCTCATGTTTTCGACTGGTTTTCTAATAATAAATTGTATTATTTACATCCCTTTATTTTTTATTTTTAGAATGATGTTTCCTTCTCTCAAATGAACGCACATGAACATGATACCGATAACCAGTGTTAATTAAATATTTATCAATTCTATCAATGAATTAGACTTTCAATGGAATTTTAACTCTTATCGAACGATACGCTTACAACGGCACATTTTAATTATAAAATATGGTGATACTTGATACCATTTCAAGTATGATTTGTGATACACGCTAAAAAGTATAAGAAAGTATTAAATTAATTTTTTTATAGTTAATTTGCTGATTTGTTTTGGTGAATAAATTGAATTTGGTTTTTTTATCTAACGAATCTAATTTACTTTCGTGCTTAACATAGGATTATATCCAGTTGAAAGTTATTTTCAAATTAGCGTGACGACAGTCGATTACAGAAAATATAAATAAAAATAAATACTGTTAAAGTATTTGGAGTTTTGCGGGTTTGTTATACTCAATGAGCTGATTAAGTCTGAAAGTTGTAAGCACGAATATACTCATAGAACTCATAAAACATTATAATATGACGTGGCATAAGGGTGATTAAAACAATTAACTGTAAAAAATATCTTAATAAAAAGTACTCTATGTTAAAACAAAAAATATATAAATCTAGTTTTGATAATTATAATTAAATAATTAATTCTCAATAAAAAAAATGCAATAATTTAAATTATGTTTTATTATTTATGAAAGTCATATCAGTTGTCGAAAATCTGCTTATTTTGATAACTTAATTAATTCACCGTCCATAAATAATTATTGAAATTTTATATTTCGAGTTTTTTTTCATTTCGAATTTATCTGATTTTAATCGATTAACAAATATTTTCTAAAATTATGAGTTATTATTAACACCATTTGATCTAAACTCTGTACATACACTGCAGGAGATATGAAAAAATGACAATATTATCATTGTTTGTATTTATCATTGGTTTTTGTTTGTGCACGTGACAGTTTAGTGAAGTGTTTCAACTGAAGAGTACAATCGGTCTTTGGACCCCAAAGTACGTGCCTATTTGAGGTAAACTACCCTTTTTGAGGATGGTATATATGAGAAGGAGAGCACAAGCTTCTTGTATACGCACTTGACTGCGCCCTACAATACATAGACATCGAGTGAGGTGCATATACATAGTTTTGTCTCATCAACAAGTCATATTTAATAATATAACATATTATGTATGGTCATCTCTAGTTACATTTTGGAAAAACGAATTTTTTAACATTTCCAACTGCAGCACTTCTGAGCACTCAATTTATGTCGAAAAGTAGAATATTACTCGTATAATACAACAGTAAACAGTTTCTCTCAATTTTCAGTAGGTTTCTGTATTATTATGTTAATTTTGATAATTTTATTTCTTTCAAAATTATTTCAAAGTAATATCTCGAGTTTGAAATTCTACATAAACTTATATATAAATATATTATTTAAAAAAGTCTAAGCTTAAATTCTTATAAATAAAGTGTGTTTCGAAATAATTTAGTTTATTTTAATAATATTTCAGTTTTCAGTTTTGAACAATACTGGAATTAAAGTTAAGTAATCAAAAACTAAATTTGTGCATAGTTGTACATGGCTTGATGAAAAAACGTCTTTTTCCAAGCCAACTTTTGTATAGCGAAAGTGGTGTGTAAAATTCCAGGGAAACATGTAAAAGTAATATATTTTAAACAATAGCTTACAAAATGCAGATTTCGGAAATGTTTTCTTATGTCTGTTGACTTAAGGAATTCATTTGTTTATTCGAAGAGATGAGTACATTTAATGCTCTGTAAAATAAATGTCCAAGTATTAGCTAAGATAAACCGTTTTTAATGCAGAATATTTGAGTTTTTAGTAACTCATTTTGTTACATATTTAGATTATATATTATGTTTAAATTTTAAGTCGAGATAAAATAATATTGGTAAGATGTTATCCATAAGACATATATAACATGATTTGTGTCAAAAGATAAAATAAAGGTTGTATAACAGAAATGTTAGTGTACTAGGTAAATAAATGTTAAGTAAAAATTAGTTAGAATATTGTTAAATATAAGTGTAAATTAATGTTTTATAATTTTTTCATGAAAAATGGAAAACCATACCAGAACTTTAAATTATTTTTTATTTAATTATACTACAATCTATGTTAGCGCCCTGTATTAAATAAAATACGTTTTTTCTTGACTTTAATAAAGTTTTTCGAAAAAAAAAATAATAGATAATCATGTATTAAACCAAACTAATTTTCTTTATTCATTTGAAACCTAAAGTGGTTTATGTATTATTCTACTATAAATAATATTATTAGAGTTGTGTAATTATAATAATAATTATAATATTATATTCTTATATTCATATAAAAATTGTATTTATAGTTATTATTATTATTTTCAATATTCTTGACTGATCCGATAGAGTTTAATATATTTTTGAAAATTATTTTTAAATATACCTATCATCAATATTGATATTGGTAAGTTATAATGTATTTAGTTTAATTTAATAATAAAGAGTTAAGGTTCATAAACGGAAAAATAACTGGTTGGGTTATAAATGTATTGAACAATATAGTCATAGAATCTTAATCAGTAATATTTACACATAGTACTTTTAATAATTTCAACTTCACTGACAGGGCTATAAGAGGATGAATACGAAATTAAAAATCAACACATTTGATTGTGTTTTTAGTTTTTAATGGAGTGTTTCGTAATTTTTGGTTACTAGCCAGTGGACAACCTACATTTTCAGTCCTTATAAAAACATGTAAACGAAAACATTTCTAAACACGTAGTAAATAATAATACAAGAAGTAAGGCAAATGGCACGTCATCAGTTCTTTTTTCAAACAATGTTTATGTAGTTGTATAAGTTTTTAGAATTGTATTTTTAACACTTCACGAGTATTTCACTTTATTTTAAACCCTTAAAAAATGTTGTATTACTTTTTCCATTAGATTGGACATTTCTTCAATTTATTATTTTTTTCCTCTAAACATTGTTTCCTTTCAATCTGTCCCCTTGAGCAATTTTCAAGATTTCCACATTTTTTATTCAATTTTGACATTTAAACATTCTTTGAAACTTACACTCTTCTTATTTTCCTTATATTTTGACATTTATTCCACAATTTATTATAGTTTTTAGTGAGTTGAGAGTACTAATACCATTCTATGAATTTCAATTGTATCTTTAGGCACTATTAACCTAGTTTCAATTTTACAAGTTATTTTCCCTATCTATTGTTATTTTCTCTCAATTACTATTTTATAAAACGTGGACTATAAGGTTGGAAAATTTATTGTACACATTTGTTGATAGCCTTTTATATTTTTCACTGTGTAAAAATTTTGCTACTTATTTTAAATTACATAAAAATGAAAATTTATTTTATATTCTCATTCATGATTTAACTTCTCAACTCTACTACATAACAATTTTAAGAATGCAAGTAATTCATTAATTTCATAAATATATGTGTTCGTATATTAAATTAATATATTATATGTTCGTTGAAAATTATACAAATTCATTTTTAATCACTTATTTCCCTTAATATTTTACGTATTTCGAAATATTTACGAACTGTTCCGAAACACCATTTGTAACATTTATTACAACGCTTACGAGCAGTAGGGGACTATTTATAGCATTTTATTTCACCATACTCGTTGCTTTGTCCAGTTTAAATAATGGAAACTTGTTATCAATAGAAAATTAACTCGTAAAAACTATTTGTATTACATGTGCAAAATGTAATGAAAAGCACTGTATAAGTAAACAAAATTGTCACAATTCTAATATAGTAAAAGCAGTTACGTACTAATTTTGTGTTTATCTTTTAAAAAGGCAATACAAAACTTTTTACAGTATGCTGTTAGTTAGGGATCTTTTAATATGTTTTAGAATAAATCGTTTGAAAATTTAAATTTTAAGTAAACATTTTAATTAAAAAAAAAAAATTAAAATTAACCTTGATTGTATCCTTTTTAGTAAAATTTTAATCATCTGTACAATAGTACTTGTATTCAATATATGTATTTTATTAGAGTTTTCGTTATTAATTAAAATCAATAGTTGATTTTGCATTATTTAAGCAGTTAAAATATTATTAGAATGTTTGTACTTTGTTACGTTTATTTCGTTTTCATGATCATTTCTATGATAATCTACAGGTGAAAAATAAATAAAACATCATGGGTTAGTATTGTAATCATAATCACGAGTTTTTGAGACAAAATACAATCACGATAGGTCGTATGACAAAACAAATCAAAAAATATTAAATTTGTATTCGATTCAATATTTGTTTTTGCTGAAAAATCAACTTACTCCCTCGAGAAGTGTATGCGTATACACATATGTACTTACAGAGGAGAGGGCGAAAAATACAAGAAAGGAGAGACAAAAATATATATTCTAAATAAACAACTCGGTTACGGTAGTTGGGTAGAGACAAACATTGGAATGAAAATGGAAAATATATTCGATAATGTGTACCAAAAACACACTGAGTCCCCGATGCTTTTAAATAATTCCAAACATGTCGGTTGGCGACCCCTCACTGCGGAGATAGTTATATCGTTTTCGTGTCGCGTATCCCTTCAGTTCGAGGGTGAGCGTCCACCCGGTGCGCGCACGTGT
Source organism: Sipha maydis (assembly GCA_034509805.1). Lineage (NCBI taxonomy): Eukaryota > Metazoa > Arthropoda > Insecta > Hemiptera > Aphididae > Sipha > Sipha maydis. Next base: position 92,867 of record JASXSY010002743.1, read on the forward strand.
ATTTGTGTGAGTGTGTGCATGTGTATGTATGTATGTGTGTGTGTGTGCGTGTGTGTGTAGGTATTCTGAACACGTTGACCAAGAGCATCTGTTGCGAAGAGATATTGGACGGGGTATAGTAGAGACCATGGAGCTGGACAGACACAGTTACAGAATAATGCGTCGCTACCGCCCTTAACTATTTGCACCACTATACCTCGTTAATTGTTTCTTTAACTAATAACACCATTTACTTGTAATTTGAACGGACGAATGAGTTTTTTTTAATTTCAATTTACAACCTTGCTATTTACTTACCCTCTCCTGTAATATTTACATACTACTGCTTGAATTTTCATATTTACTCTTTCGGTTGTCATTCGTTTCAAAAAATTCAGCTTGATTTACTTACAACTGTCGATTTTAATGAGAAGTTAAAAAAACTCAGCAAGATATTTCCCTACGAGTAGCCAATTCGTCAAAAAATCTTTTCCTTATTATTCCTACCATATATGATTTTTATTGTATTCCGTTTTGTTTGTTGTATAAAAATAAAGTTATATTTTAATATGTAAGGTAATTCGTCTCGATAACTTTGCGTAATACATAATACATTGGTCGTGTTGCAATGGTATTATTTGTTTAAATTAAATTGGTAGTAGGTATAAATGTTATATAATCATTTTTTTTTTTTTTTATAGTTACTAATACTATTTTTATGATGGAAAAATATGTATATTATTTGTATGCAATTGTAGTTAAACAGTTCTATCGAGTCTCTTACATAATCTTTTTGTCAAGTATATTATGTAAACTGTATATGTCTCTAAAACTATATATCTCATAGTATGCAAACAAAATTATCTTTTGTTATGGTTGAAGTAGTCTGTTAAACTAAAAGATAAGGGTATTTACTAATTATGGTAATAATAATAAAAGAAAAAACTATTTAAAAATAATTTCACATCCAGTACTTTGATTGTTTTCAAATTACTCGTTATAAAACAGTTAATACCTATCTACCTACCCTTATAAAAATAATTGTTCTGCAGCGTATGGCAATATTTTCTCTTATATTTACAACACACGCTAAATATTTATACGTAATACTTATTAAATCAATGAGTTTCTTTTCAAATTGTCTTCTTTTAATAAAAAAATAATTTTATATATATATATATATATGTATGTATTTTATTGTCATATAATATATTTAAAGCGTAGTTATAATTTATTAATTATTCGGTATTGAGCATTTTCACGTCATTCACAAATTTTTTAAAATGTTATAATATTTTTACTATCAATAATAATTTAATAGTTTTATTTATATTGCATTATATTTAAATAATTGTAACTTTATGCAAATTAAAGTGAATGTTAAACTCAAATATATTTTATTATTAAGTATTTTTACCCTTGTGTATTATTTGAAAACGAAATTATTTTATTTTTTTTTCTGATTAAATTACAAATTAAACATATGTCGAATATTTGTTCACATTTATAATATGAGCATAAGACATAAATATAATATTTATTTAAAGATGAATAAATATATAGAAAAAATTTCTTTTTCATTATCATGTATAAATCTATAAAATAAATCACAAGTTTAAAAGTTTTTAGAAATTTTTTAAATTTATTTATTTGCAAAAGTAAACCTTCTATAACTTAGATTAGCAAAAATAAATGATTTGTCATCTATACAGTTTTTAATTTAAAGAAAATAAATTTTTAACTTTGTTATTTATTACTCAAAATAAACATAATTCTTGATTTTTCAGAGATTCACATTTGGTATTTTTAGCAATAAACGGAAGTTAAAATCATTATTGTTAAGAGTTAAGTAGTTTTTATAATTATGTCTTAATTATAAATTATTATAAAAGTGCTTTTATTCAATAATGATATTTTATCATTTATACTTAAGTATTCTTTTAGTTTTTACAATCATTATCAAATAAATAATTAGTTAAAGAAGGTATTATAGCATAACGATGCATTTAAAAAATATATTGTATTTCATTAATATTTTTTACCTTTTGAAAATTATTAAGTAAGTATAACAGTTTTAAAATAATGTTTTTTTAAGTTTTGTATTGAAAAGTCTTGGGAAGAGTTTTTTTTATTCAAGTATGATTTATTTCTTCAGTGTTTTTAAAATAATTATTAAATTCAAATTAAACATTTTATTTAAAAGGTCTTCGTATATTGTAGTCAATACGTGTATATTTCTATTTTTTTCATGTAAAAATTCATTTTACCAGAATCTGTATACCAGCACGTAGACCCATTCTGAAAATAATCTAAATTTATATGTCAGAACGTTATACAATAATTACATTAAGCACACATAATAATGTTAGTGGATATTTTCTTGAAACAGTTACGTGAAAATAAATGATAATTAATCCCAGTTTTTAGAAAAAACTAAATTGGTAGCTTATGGTCGACAGTTAATTTTATTCTTTCTACTATTTATATTTATGACTACATTAAATATATATATATATATATATTTAAATATATATATATATATGTGTGTGTGTGTATGTGTGTGTTTGTGTGTGTGTGTGTGTGTTTGTGTGTGTGTGTGTGTGTGTATGTGTATATGAACCATAGTCCTTAGTGAATTAGTGGCGGCTCTAGTGTTTGATTCTGGGGGGGGGGGGGGACATAAACATCTCACACATTTATTTATTTATATTTTTTTATATATTTATTTAAATGCTTTCTTCAAATCCAATTAAATGATATAATAAAAATATAATTTAATATATAAACCTCAATAATAAAAGCGTATATTAAATTAAATTTGCCTGTTTTTTTTTTTTACTTTGGGGGGGATGCCCCCCCCCCCTAGAACCGCCACTGTAGTGAATATAGTTTTAACTTTTAAGGCCAGTAGACAAATGTATACTATATTATAAGTTATAAAATCGTTCTAATCAATATGGTTTTAATTTGAAATTGAAATAGGTTAATTAGTAGTATGCAGTAGATTGATAACAAGATTTTTATTGCTTTCACTCGTCACGTCATTCGTGATGATTAGTAATACAACTGGTCACGCCTCTTTAAAGTCTTGTTTTCGAGCGCCGTTTAATTACCTGTTTTGTTAAAGTCTTATCCTTTGTTTTGGCGATTGGTTTGTTTACCAAAATTAATGTGGCCCGATTTTAGACGATCTAACGAAAACGAGCCACAGTTTTCGTTTAAAACAATTGTAATCCTACCTACTATAATATTCTTTCTTATCAGCTGTATAGTAGAACGCTAACGTCTTCGTTCTTGCCAAGTAAGAAATTACATTGTATAAGAATGTCACAGAAAGAAATTAATGTTATTTTGGCGTAAGAAATCGGTGTAATTAAAGTATTAAAATATTCGATAGGTGAAACAAATATGTTACAATAAGTAAATCATGATCACCGTATATTGGCCACATTGGTTCTTTTAGTCTTATGATGGCGACACGGAAAGCTGTTGAGAGAAAACGCGAAACTTATTCCTGAAAACGCATTAAGTACGAATCGTACATAACTATAAGCATACGGAATATGCATGGTCAATGAACGTTGATATGTTGAGCTATATTGATAAAGGGAACAAAATAAGATTGAAATATATAAAAAAAATATATATGTACGTTACAGTACTTTGTTACAGAAGTATGTTAATTTATTTGGGTTTTTTATTTTTTTTGAACTTAACGTTCCCTTCATGTATCAGGTATAAAACATTTAAAGATCTAAACTCGTCAATTAATGTACCTATTATTGTTCTTGATAAATATCAATATTGTTTTATATATACCGTCGCAAATAATTCGCATGCTGTGTGAATATTGAATTTTATCACCACAATGTTACGGTGTACTCGGTATAGCGTGGACGCAGAATTTCTGTAGCGGTTCGCTGGTGTGATCATTCTGTGACAAATGGACATAATATGTCATAGCATATTATGTTAATTATTGCGCGGGAGAGAAAAAAAATCTTGCACGTGTACACGGCCTTCATGGAGCTATATCAAGAGTATTTTTTGTCTTCGTCTTACTAACATTCAATATGGAAAATCTGTATTCCGTTGAATACATTTTGTATTAACAGTTTTAATATTAGAGAAACTGATCAACTGCAGAAGCTAAAGGAAAGGATATGATCTGCGTTTGTATCTTGAGATATTTTAATTTTTAATTTTAATATTGAACGTAATCGTTGAAAGTTGAAATATCGTGGAAAACCGACATACGGACGCACGTTATGTTTTCCTTTTATGTTTGACAATCTGTCGGATTTCTCTAAAATATAATCTAACAAAAAAAAATTAGCTACACCAAATGGAGCTCAGCTATGTGGTACGTTTGTGGGACGGCACTGATGTCCAGTGTTGGGAATAGATAACTAATAATTTATCTAGATAAAGATAAAGATGACTATACTAATTCTTATCTAGATACAGATAAAGATAGTTATACTAAATTTCATCTAGATAAAGATAAAAATAAGTACATTTTTATCTAGATAAATATGAGATAATTTCATGTTTAATTTTGAAAATATTCGGGAACAGATAAAAAACATTTTAAAATAAATATCATTTTTTCAACTCGTTTCAAATATTAATAAACATAAAATATAAAATAATTTTTTTTTTAAATAAACTTCATAAGAAGATGCCAAATCATTCTCTAACTTTATATTAAAAAAATCATAGATTTGAAAAATAAAATAACAATACATTTCTGTCTTTTTTTAACAAATTTCAAACATTTTGAAAATAAACATATAATATAAAGAGTGATTTTTTTTTTAAATAAAATTCATAAGAAGATTGTTATCTTGCCAGTTATTATCTGTGTAATAGGTATATAGATGTACAGAAAAATGTAAAAATGAAAATATAAGAACATTTTAAATTTTCAAATTTTATTTTTATTCTATTTAAATAAATTATCTAGATTGGTACTCATATATAACAAGATTTTTATCTAGATGAAGATAAAGATAACTGAGTATAAATTTATCTAGATAAGATAAAATATAAATAATTTTTATCTAGATAACTTATCTAGATACATTTATCTAGATATTTCCCAACACTGCTGATGTCACATCCTTTTGAAACTCTCTCGATTGGATCAGTATCCGAGACTTCGATTTGAACACACGTATATGATTACGCATACAACGAAACGTGTCTTATTACTAAAACACACCTCCAAAAACGCCCTTGCTCATTTCGTTTCCGGCAAAGTGTCGTATGTATAGTGTTTCTACTTTCTTAGACTACCTGTACATCTTGCAGGTGCACAATACGCAATAATAATGTCACGATGTAACGAGTTAATGAACAATTGACGCGTAACATCCCGTCACAAACCGCGTACCCAGCATTTTGTACGAACATAAACACACACACACGCGCACATGTATATATACGCGTTATTGTGTAGTGAATTCTATATTCTTCGCCGTGGAGAGTACACCGAGTGCGTTAGCGATTAGCCAAAGACGATTGTGAATTCTCGTGACACACGCTTTGACACAATCGTCCAGTGAATTGTGTAAAGTAAAGTGTAAAGTGTAAAGTAAAGTAAAGTGAGTCTTGAACACTTCATTAGTCGTACGACTAGTGAGAATCGTTTTAACATGCTTGGATATGTGTTTGCTTCGTTTTCGCGACTCGCTTCGCACTAACAACCGCGAAAAAAAAATGCCAAACATGTTTTAGTATAACAGATTTTTTTCTGAACAAATTACATTAATCATCAAGTACTCGTTCTATAGTTAGACACGGTCATCTGATTTGTTTTTCTAGACCTACTCTTTTGATGGTGTCGACGTAATACAAGTTTTGTTCTTTTTTGCTTTTATTGGCATTCCACTTACCGTCGTGGCTCACCATACTTTATTCTCGTTGGTTGTTCTTTATAACATATGCAATCATATCTTATTTCGACGATTAAATGGTATTTTGATCGATTTTTAAATTTCTTACAGTTAGTAAATTAATAAAGTAATTATTATTAGTAAATAAATCGTGCATATGAATTCGCATAATTTTTTATAACTCATATATTTAAAATAATTTTATTCGTCATTAGAATGATGTCAAATTTTGGGAAATGTTTATGATCTTACATGCTTTATATAGCACACTAATGAGAATTTATGTGAATTTCACAGAACCTCATCCACCTTGCATATTAATATTTTTTGATCTCATTGAGACTATGCTTGTTATTTATATAGTTTTCGTTTGGTAAAAGAGAATATTTAACTTAATATTGAATTGATTTCATTACATTAATCGCTGTACACCTGACTCATAATTTATACTTGTTTTGAAATACTTTTTCCTAAAACAATTGCGGCGAAATAGCTTTGTGCAGTAACGATGTGGTTACCAACAAGGTATATCCGAGGTGCGATTGTCGTTAGTTAAAAAAATGCGACCAGATGTCGATTACGATCGAGCTTATAGACATTTAGCTTTAGAACTTCAAATATTTTAATATGCAGGCACCTGAATTACCTCTTTAGACATAAAAATACGAACTTTTACAAACAACTTTTCTTCTGGACTTTGAATATTGCATTTCTTTTTAAACCATCCGGATCACCGGGGAAACTAATTACAAGCTTCTGGACTGTAAGAAGTAAGCTATCTGGCAGTGCCTTATATTGAATCCTTAAATGAAGATAATCTAAAAAAAGTTTTATTAAAAAATGTGTTCGCGAGAATTCTATTAAAGCAATCGAACGACCGAGTGGATTTCAATTTCGAACACATTCATTCGAAAACCCAGTACCCAGAGGTTACACCGTGGAAATCCGTATTATAATTAAGTAACTGTAGGTCAGCGACCGTTTTCATGTTACAAGCTACGTGCAGCTATACAAGCTAACCCAAGCCAACCTATATATATATAAATGCACACGTGTGTCAGCGTATGACGGCTGCGTATACAATTCAATTAAATACAATACTTCGTCACAATTTCGATGCAAATACCCGAATCCGACCAGCTGCAACGACCATGTGCGTTTCGAACGACCGATTTTGACATCACATTCATAAGTCGTAACACTTTTCGTTTCATTTTCATTCTCTCTCTCTCTATCTCTCTCCTGCTCTTTTTGCTTGCGTCTTCCAATAATGGTATTTTTTCCCCTTACCTCTCGCGAAACTTTCTTAACAATTCAATGTTGTTTGCATATTTTTTACGAGCGCGTAATATCGTAATCATTCAGATTATGTAGTTGTAGCGTGAACATTTTAAAAACTCGAATATGATATAGCACGTAATGCAAATAAGCCCTTAATAACCAAACACTATCGAACTATATGAGGTTTCAACGTGGGGGGTGTTTTATTTTTTTTACATTAACTATTTTCCAGTTAAATGAGTCTAAGGACGTCAAAATATCGGTTTCGTATAACTGTACGTAACGCTTATATCGAGTTTGCCGTACAAATATTTAGTTTTCTAAGTATTCATAATAATAAAATATCATGTTCAATAATGAGCGTGTAATGTTTTTTGTAATTATAGTCACTACATATTTATCATTATCACTCTTATACACATAATATAGACATCATAAGTAATTTATGGTTTCCTAATAAAACATACCTACAGTGAATGTTAATTTGTTTCCAAATGAATGACTTTTTATCAAAAGACTATATATGCATTCTAAATAGTAGGAGATACATATATTCGTATTATTACGACGTACGATACCTGGCTATATTATACGTTTACCGGTGTGATGCGGTTAAACATGATATTTACTGACGATACCTTTCTAACTAAGCCCGATCCGACCGCGCTTAAAAGTTTTTATTTTCGTGCGATATTACTAAACATTACAGAATACAATGTTTTCTTACCTTATTATTATTCACCGTCTATAGTCGAATACTCAAACATAGTATTCGTGATTATCATTATTGTTGATAGAACATTTTATCAATGCTCAAATTGGATTATATTTATGTTAATAAATGTATTTATTCATTATTATTTATTTGTTTGTGTTTCAATCAATATGTCCACAGTTATTTATTGCTTTAAGCATTGAAAAATATTATTATTATTTTATTTTGTTTTTTATTTGTTATTATTGATTTTTTCTTGATTTCGTATCAAACAAATGTATGGGCATAAATGCCATAGTTTGTTCTTAGTGTATAAAATATTATACTCATAATATTTTCTGATAAATTCGCAAAGTTAATACTCGGTATCGAGAGCTATTCAGTATTCATTATATTATAATTTGCTTGAACAACTAGATATATTTCCGTTGAAATTATTTTCATAAGACATCAAAAATATTAAATGTATAGTAAGATTTTTCGCAGTAAATAGTTTTACGTTCCTTTTTGTTGATGGTTTACTTCCAATATTATCGAATTCATTTTTAAATTAGAATTATTTATAATGACACCTGTATTTAGTTCTCATTGTTATACTATAGTTCTCATTGTTCTTATAAGAATGATTTTAAGTTTTTCAAAAGATATTATGCATAGCAAATAACAATTGGCAAACTTTTAACCGCATAGTTCACTCTAAATATTACAGTGTTTCTTTAAGTAATTTTACCATTATGGTATTTTTTTTTTAGTGAAACTAGTATCACTCTCAGATTTTAATTAGCAGTCCATATAAATTATATACAGTAGCATGATAGTGATATTGTCCTACCGGATAACAAGATTTTTGATCTAAAGTGAATAAACAAGAGTAATTTTCGTATATACCTACGTGCACTGTTTTGAAGCATTGCAAAACTTCCGTTACATGAAATACTAATAAAACAAGACGTTAATAAACTAATAAAGCACTCCTGACCTACTCCTTTTTATTCCTCTGACTTTTAGAAATTTGATTTAAACTTTGTACTGCCAGTTGTTGTACAGTCATGTATTACAAGTTTTTATTTAAGACTACTGATATATATATATTATTCTATTCATAACACTTTTCCTAAGTATAATTATATGTATTGGCGTTGAATTTTATGCATACATACGTTGTATGTATAAGTGTTGTTAATAATATTATCTCTTTCAGTATAGTTGAACGAAACTGGATATTAAATTGTGTGCAGCGTGTTAATCTAATGATCAAATTGACAAATCGAGTGTGATTTGAAAAAAGCGTACCCTGCTATAATTAGTCGGGATAATGTGATATACCACATGGGTTGGACAAGTCAACTTCGTTTAGCTCCGTTTGGCTACGTTGTGGTCAAGTGCGGCGTTTAAATAAAATACGACCGTGATTAAGATGGACCTGTTTTTATTTTTAATATATATGTGTAAAAATATTTTTATATATTTATATAAATATAAATTTAGAAAAATAAAATAAAAACTAGTTGTCTTCTTATTCTACTTCGAACAGTTCATTAATTCACTTTTGATTTCCTATAGATTTCGAATAATCTATCTAATTTTTCAGACAAAATAAAATAGACTCAGACAATATTACGCGTTATAAGTATTGATTATCTAGTTCGATCAGCGTAAAATACAATATTTACTATTGAAAATATAATGATTATATAGAAATAATCACAAAAAAATAAAAATAAATTAAATAAAAATATTGGGTAAATTTTGATAATCCTAGTGAAACATGTAGAATTTAGATAATTCGTGTAATATTTAAAATACTGTTGTATTATCCACTTAAAAATTATAATATAATTTTTTAAATATATACAAAAAAAAAAAATACAAAAAGTGAAATCTTATAATCTTGGTAGACTTTTTTTCTTTTTCTTTTGGATGTTACAGCAATTAATGCGATTAGATTAAATATACATATAACAATTTAAATAGATTAACTATTATATAGAAAAATATAATTATAAGATAAAATAATAAAGTCAGAGAAATTGATGAAATTGGTAATGGAATTAACGATAAGAATGGAGAGATAGCTGAGGAGAAGATATAAAGTATATCTTTAATTATGTTCATATTTTACTTACGTTTATGTACTCGTAAAACCGTCACATTACGGACTATAATTTATTGTAAATTCCGAAATGAAATATTATTATTATTATTATTATAATACAGTCAAATCGTAATACCTTTGAATAATAAATTAATGTACAAATTATGTGTTCCGTAGTAAAATACGAAATGTCATTTATAAACACTACCTAACTATTGGGACGAGTAAGAGAGCCGACAACACTATCGCTGATTCGATCATGTGCTACGGGCAATGTTTCGATATGTTCGGAAAGAAAGACCGTGCTCTTTGTCTAGCACGGATGAAACCCTTTGTGCGGTGCATGTTGTACAAATGTTCCGATCCTGGCGAACGAAACTTGATCGTTCGAGCTGAAAAAAGATCTCGGTGACCTCGGTCTGCGTTCGTCTGTCCACATCGAGGTCAAAAACTCGACTCGAGCACGTAATAATCGGTGGTCGCGTTCCAAACCGTCTGGCCGATGATTTTTCAAACAAAACGAGACGATCGTTTCGGACGGGAACGGTTTACGAGTGCCGACCATGCGTGGTAGGTCTCTCTCGACCGGACGAACGAGCGGTCCAGCAAAACCGTGTATCAAACCCGATCCGTCGTTGCCGTTGTTGATTTGATTGCGCGCGCACGGTGATTCTCGCCGGGAGACAAGCGCAACACCACGTCCGCCTTGTCCCCTCCGTGTCCCGTCGCACGCGCGCTCCTATCCCGCGACGTCGCATTCAACTTGCGCGGGCCGTCGGTGCGGCGGTGTCGCGCACAAGCCCAGCGTGTTGGTTATTAATGATACGCGCGCGCGGTCGGAAAGTATGGCGAACTCGGATTATTGTGTCACGCGGGCCCGTCGTGGTCACGCTCGTATTTATTCCTTATCCCCCTCCACGTTTACCCTTGACGGTCGTCAACTTCTCCTCCTGTACCCTGCCGTCCTTGTCCCCGTCGCCAACCCCTGCACCGTCGTCGTCGTCGTCGTCGTCGTGTCGTTTACAATGCGACCGTCATCCACGTCATAACCGGTAGCGGCGGCGCGCGCGGGCGTCCTTCTTAAGTCGCAACAGAAGCATATCGTCGTCGTCGCAGGCGGGGGACGGGTGACGCCGCGGCAGCTACTGCAAAAGGTGGGACGCGTGACAATGATTGATTCACATCGACTCGTTGTCGACCCTCCCGCCGTCACCGTGCGTGCTGTATTATCCCCGGGGATTCTCGAGACACCACGTCTCCCTGGACCGCCGTCGCAGCCGTTTGGCAATTTGTTTTGCCCAAAGTCCCGGAAAACAATATGATGTCGCACGTCCCCTCCGCCGCCGCAGCACGGCGAGGACACGAAAAAATAAATAAAAAATCAAACTTTTAACAACCCGCGACTAGATCGACGACCTACGCCCGGATGACAAATCGACTCCGTGACCGGTCTTTCTGGTCGCTCTGTTATTTCTATCCCTCTTTATAAAATACACGCGTGCACACAGCCATACACTGCGCACGGACATGTGCAACAGACACGTGGTCGTACAGTTTATTTCCTTATCCGGCGGACAATCTTGTTGGATTTGACGTGTCTGATGTACTTATCTGTCTGTCTATCTCGCTCACTCGAAAACGTAACAACCGAAACAGCACGTCACATAGATGGTATATCTTTAGTATAGATCCGAATCACAAAATCGGAAAAAATCGATTTAGATTACATGATAATGTATAAAAGATGTGTATAAAGACTCTGAGCACTACGTACAGCGTAAAAATTCTCTTGTAGCGATTGCGCGCTAAGAACAAGAATTTTCTAATGAGGTTCTTTAACATGCAAATATCGTACTCTTATATTAAATTTTACAATTGCTTTAATAATACAATTGTAACGTTATAAATTATTTTGCACTCGATGTATTTTGATGCTTTGTTATTTTTATGCTTGATAATTTATGTTCGATAATCGTATCTTAAGCATTCGTGAGTCTTCATTGTTCAGTAGAGCTATTTAGGATAATTGTATCTAACGAGAAAGAGATGTTCGAGTTCGCTATTTTATTTGTCTTTTATCATTTTTAGTATTTCATTAAGTTAATGTCAACTGAGTCGCACGGAACGAAGCAGAAAAATACGTTTCGTAAGACGTCTGTGAACTTTTATTGCGTACACAGGCAGATTATATTCATTTGAGTGGCACAGAGACATCCGATATCCGCAAATACCGTGGTGGCAGCGGTGAAGTTAATGCTTTTAACTTTTAATCAATCATAAGGGAAGAAGAATTGAATCAGTCTTACTCTCTTTCGTTACACATAAGTGCGGACTTCCCGATGTGCACAATAGCCGATGACTTCCGTCGTATAAAATAACGAATGAAAACGAATGGAAGCTGAAAAAGGGGACGATATGTTATTTGTACTTGCCTTTTACTGGCTTTTACAATATTCTTTACTATATAGCTTCTATTGAATATATTTTAAATTGTCAATATATATTTATGTTCTATCATAACCAGGAAAAGTTCTGATTTTTAAAATTATTTATTTTTATTTTATTTAATTATGTTTATTTGATTTAGTTTAAAATAATTTCATATGAACGAAATTTTTCAGTTGCCAACTATTTTGTAAAAAGTACAGCTTTATGATTATTATTACTAATGCATAAAAATGAATCGACGTTTGCATTTAGTACCTAACTGTTTTTTGTTTGATTCACTCTAAAAACTACAACACAAACGTTATAATATTAAAAAAATTACATAATCGTCTAACTCAATTCAAAATTATATTACTTAAACCGGT